>JAUZSV010427446.1:0-10437 GCA_034780495.1 Parotocinclus cesarpintoi | reverse complement strand
CACCTTTATAGGACGTGAGGCAGCTGTTCGAGATCTGGTCATAATGAGGCAGCGGATAAAGCGTCATCCCCACCGATTGCTCTGTAAGGGCGATCGGCACGGACGACTACAAGCTCCAGGAGCGGGTAGGACCCTAACACAATTGAATTGAATTATGAAATAGATTAAAGATAATGAGTCCTCGGCGGTACGTTATTGGTGGCACATCATCTCCTGATAACTAAATGATGAAGGGAGTTATTGCACTCTGGTGTGGCCCGGGCATGGTGGGACTGGTTTCTGCTGATGAAGACCAATAGAGTGATGCTGAGGTGGAGGAACATCTAAGTTTGTGGTGCTAAAGCTGATACCGGAACATCAACTAACTATAGCAGCATAGCTAGACGGGGAAGAACCAGAAGGTAATACAGCCAAGAGACAAGAACCAACTCCAGCCATGCGTCCCAGTATAAATCTAACCAAAAGCCTGCGTAAATAAGAACGTTTTTATCCAAGACTTAAAAATTTGGAGAGTGTCTGAATCTCTCTATGAAGCTTTACCCGCTGCAGTGACTTTTTAAATCTAGGAACTGAAAGAAGTCCTGCATTGTGTGAACAAAGTAGACAAGCTGGATTGTAAGATTGTAAGAGTTCCCTTAGGTAATGTGGGGCCAGACCATGTAGAGCTGTTATTACAAGAAATATTTTATAATTAATGCGAAATTTAACTGGTAACCAGTGTAGCATCAGAACAGGACTAATATGATCAAATTTTCTAGTTAGCACTCAAGCTGCTTCATTCTGCTTGAAATTTATTTAGAGATTTACTACAGCCTCCAGCAAGTAAAGCATTACAGTAATCCAACCTTAAGGTTATAAATGCATGAACCAGCTTTTCAGCATCTTGAAAAGAAAGGATATTTTTAAGTTCAGCAATATTATATAACTGAAAGGAAGCAATTTGTGTGAAGTTTTTCAAATTACTTTCACCATGCGAATGTTTAATTAGTGAAAATGTATGTAATAGCGTACTACTCTACTACTGTGATAGCCATGTTACTCAGGAATTATACTTTATAGTTATAAATTAAATTATACTCAGCATTAAAAAATAAGCCCAATGTTGAGGGTCGAACAAATTTGCCTTGCAAATTTGCCTTGAAATAAATATGCCTTATTTGATCAAAAGCCACTACTGGTCACTACACAGAGAAGATGTATAAGATAAAAAAGGTTCTGTATTATAGCCGTAGGTCTGCAGAGTTCAGGCTAAGGTTTGTATTATGTCACCAAAGCAAGGTTAATAATAAACTTTACAACTGCCTAGGACAATAATAATCTTCACAAAACTGCAGCTTTATCCTGATCACAAAACTAACCATAAACTCCACTACACTATAATTTAAATGAACTAATTTCATTTAGTACACACTGCTGAAACACAAACAAGGAAAAGCTAACTAACAAAAACACAAATCGCAAACAAGAAAGTCACCATCATAAATTACTTAATAGTACATGATATATATATATATATAAGCCAGAGGCAATAGTGAAAGTACAGCCAACATGAACATAAACAGTGTCAAATAAGCAAGTTATAATGGGAAAAAGTAAGCAAAACCTCCAAAGTTTTTATGGGTTTTAAATATGAGATTGCTTCAATTTGTAGTGCCAACACAAAGGGAAATGGCAACTGGAAAAAAACAACCGGAAATAAAACATAAATTTTAACTTCTGTAAAAGTTGTGGCTGCCTTACACAATGATCCATTGTTATCTAATAGTTTTAGATATGGACTGATTTGTTAATAACAATGGTTGTATTTAAGGATGTGTTCATGTAAAAAAATAAAAAATATGTGGACTGATCACAGCTGATTTGTTGCTATGCATGCGGTAGCTACTATGTATCCACTGAAAGGCCTATTCCAGCCTACTCTCAGAATTCCTGGGACACAGGTGAACACATACCCTGGCTTGTCCAGCACCCAGGTTCGCCATTGCCTCCCTGCTTTCAGACATAGGACACAAGGACACTATAGTGTACTACTATAGTGGGGACATCATGTGAAACATACATGAGCCTAAAACAGTCAAATAAAAGCATGAATGATAAACTACATAATGAGCTATTTACATCCAGTTTTCTCCGTGTGATGTTACAAAGTGTTATTCACGAGTTCAGCAGAATACTATGAACGTACTCCTTGCACACATGCTGCGCATAACAAAGGAAAGATTTAAAATACAGACACTTCATCCCTAAGCCACAATGCCATTCCCATCTCACATGGGTCACAGTTCACCCCCACTCACGTACACCTTTCAGCGCTCGGCGCCATTGGTGCAGTGCGTGGACGGCACACTCATCTCCAGAGGGAAAGCTTAAAAGCCTGCTGCTCCTCTGTTGGGCAGCCTGTCTGCCTACCTGTTACTCTAATGGCATATATAGCACAGAGAGAGTGGGTGGGAGGTGAAGAGAGCACAGTGGATTTAGAGAGGCAGATCCAAGCTTGAAAGAGGCACAAGTTTAAAAAAATCCTGCTTTCTCAAGGCTGGGCTTCAGCGCTCCCTCTTGGCTGATTTTGCTCTCTGCGTGGTGAAACTGGAGTATCGAAGAGCAGTGCTGACGCCATAAATCAGAGTCTATGAGAGATTATGAGCTAACAAATAACAAAAAAAACAAATAAAAACTTATTTCCATAGGCCAAGCACCTCTGTAAAATAGAGAGACTACATATAATTTACCTGATTCAATATATTATTCAATAATTAATCCGCAGCATGTTTTGACCTTATTTCTAAACTTACTTAACTGAAGAACTCTAAACAGATACCACGGCGTTCATGTCTACTATAGAGCGTTACACAAAGCAGGTTTTCAAGTTTTCAAATCTGGTTTATGTAACAGGCTTTGAGGTAGAACCCTGTAATTCTACTTGGAGTTGATTTCATTTTTATGACTCACAGACGAGAACTATTTCTACTCATGGTACCATCTCTAATGTGATCTAAACACTTCAACTCCCACTTGCAGTAGGTGGTACACACCTCCTGAACCCACTGTCAGCTTATTCTGTCATGCATATAAGACTAAAATTGAGGTAGTCTATAAAATACAATATGGATATGAGTATAAATATAAACCGAACAAATAAATGGCAACATTTCAAAATATGAAGAAGGTGGTAGTTCCTTGTAATACTCATCTACTGTACTAATCAGTTAACATGAAGCAGATATACAGGAATATGTTGAATTTAAAAAGGCATTGTGTATGCTGAATTTAAATAGGAACTGTAGAGCATGGAAGTGGTCAGAAACGAGCTCCCTCTAGAGATACTTTGCAGGAAAGATTAAATCAAGAAATGATCTGTGTACATTTCCATAAGAGATCACTCACCTGCTTGACCTTACTCAGCTTCTGTTGCATCTCATGACAAAGGCTTTCAGATTCAGCCAGCTTATCCTGTTGGACATTTAATAAGAGCATGTTGGGATGGGATAATCCCTAAGTCATCGATTAATGGCATAAATGCAATATTGTTGGCATAAAACATGAGAATATTAGAGTAACATATTTTAAAGACACCCATATGTGTGATATGCATGGATGTTGTACAAGCTACTGTCAATTATACATAGAGAAAAAAATAGATTTGAATTAGTTCAGTTTGTTGTTGCTGTTTAACATCCAATTCAGTTCCTTTGGCTATTTACTGGCTATGTTCTTTTTGTTGATTTTGATTGCAAGTTATAACTGAATATTTTCATTATGTTTGCTGTTGTAAATTATTTCATCCATAATTCCTAAATTAATGATGGGAAAAATTGTAACCAATTTCTTTATCCTGTTTTTACTTAATAATCTCATTGTTTTGAACTATTCACAAAGTTTTACTTTCTATTTGAATGATCATTAGCAGATCTTTTTAGTTTAACTATTTTGTTTAACAAAAGGAAAGCAGGTGCAGAAGCAGGCCTTGGTTTCATCTGCTTTTGTCTGAGAATAGAACTGAGGGCTGCCTGTTGGTATGGGAACCACTGATAATGGCTTGCTTTGCTGTGCAAGCCCACAAAGACAGGCCACAACTTGCTTCAGACAATGTTCAGTGATGCTGAAGTGATGTGGACAAAAAACATGAATCTGATCAAAATGACCTGAGTAAAGTACCTGGGGATAGGGATGACCTACAACTAGCAGGGTGGGAATCTAACCTGGTCTGTGAAGGTCAAGTGTGATACTGTGATAAGTGACGGATGGTATTCTGCAGCTTATTCGAAATGCATTAATAGCATCAAGAAAGATGAGGGTGAGAGGAAGGTTGATATGGCGCACTGCATTATGAGGTAAGGCAGGTTGTAGGGGGCTAATCAAGCTTGTTAAAAAGATGTCTATTAATAAACTCTTTTCATTAAGTTGAGTACATGTATATTTTACATTTTAAAGGTTTAAAACTTTCACCACACAAAAGTTTTATTTTACCTGCAGCCTCTTTAACTCTCTTAGGGCTTCAATATGATCTTTTCTTAGTCTCTCCATCTCATCAAGGTCTTCCGAGTCCGATGTTGATACCTCAGAGATCACACAGAGGAACATAGTTATTCATGGCCAGTTCACTTTACATATCTGAGCATAATTACTTTAGTCCTATACACAAGGACATTTAAACTAAATATAAATTAGATAAATTCTTACCAGAGGGTTTGATGAAGAATCACTAAACTCTTCATATGTAAATCTGGATACTTGTTTTCCCAGACTTGATTCATCTGTTAGTTTGAAGAGTTCCTTTGAAAGAGTCTCAAAATCTAATAAAACATGAATAATTATGTAGCCTCAAAAGCCTGCACACATTTTACATTTTGTCTAATGATAATAAAATATACATTCTAAACAAATATGATCTCAAAAGAACACAAATCTTGTAAGCTCCCCTAGACAAAAAAAAATAGTCCACTTGCAAGTTTGAGGTGTAGTAACTTCAGACTGAAACAGATGATTATGATTAAGCACGATTATGATTGGGCTATAAATATCTATGGAGTGTGTGATTGGATTCGCAGATTGAAATGGGGTTGTAGTGCAATGAAAACCTTGTCTGACATGTGGAAAATGGTTCACAAAGCAGGTGTTAATGAACGGCAAAAAGGAGTGATTGCATTTCGATGTGTCAAAGGCCACAGTTTGAATGAAGTATCTGAATTTGCAGGTGTATCAAAGTGTACACCTACAGTGTACACGTCCACGTTTCTGCCTGTATGTAAATAATGCTAACCGTTGTTTTTATCGAAGACTTGAGAAAGCTTTCCAAGACAACTGTGTGCAAAATGTGGTTCAAGTTGAAGGAGGTTCTGTAATTTTTTGGTAGTGTTTTAAGTATATGGAAATGGGTCCTTTAGTTAAGGTGACAAAAAGAATTCAAACCACAATGCCTACACTGAGTTGATGGAGTCAGGGTGTTTCCTATCATTGTAACCCAATAATTCTCATGATTACGTGGCTGAAAATGTGACTAATTGGTATGTTGAAAATTCCGGAGCAGCCTCATCTGGGCTGGCCAGCAAAATCTCCAGACATTAATCCTATAGAAAACTGAACAATGATGCTGTCTACGTCAAGAAGACTGTCCAGTCTATGCCAGATCTAGCTACAGCTGTTACTCGTGTTTGTCAAGGTATTGCATGCTATTAGGTACGTTTCAATCCGCATTGACAATTTTCTGTGTCGGGAGAGCTGTCGCACTCTGTAAGTTGTGTAAGGTGATAGTTACACAGGAGTAATAAAATGTGACTGCACTATTTACAAAGAAATGTACAGGATGACACTGTTTGCCTGAATACTAAATGAGCCAAACACCATGCAGACTTAATAAATAGTAGCCTCAACTTGGTGGGCAGACTTGGAGTGAACAGCATCTGCATAAGTGAGTGAATACTTTTACTTATGCAAACAGAAAATAATCATAAGGACAAACTTTAGGTAAAGTGATATGGTTTGAGTTCCAGCAATAAAATTTGGAGAGGTCAGGAATCACATATAGACACAACTGGCTATGTCCAAGGAAGAGGAAGCCATTCAGGGGAACAGTACAACAGTAACTCTATTCAGCACTGTCTATGTATCCAGGGCATGCTTATGCGTACACCCTGTGAAGTCCAGAGAGGGGTGCCTGAGTCAACTCTTGAGAAGAAAAGCTAGGTGAAAATGTGAAGGCTTTCTCACCTCCATAGGCAACTGTTCCTCTTTGGTCCACACAAAGTCTCTGCCTCATTGTCTGGATTTGGGACTCAGTTGGTTTCAGTCCCAGCAACTCTAAAGCCTAAAAAATACAAAATAAAATTCTAATTCTAATTCAGAACAAGAGTAGATTGCCGTTTTAATTATGCATTTTCTTTTTACACTTTCAACTCAATAACAATCTTCTCACAATAAAATGTTACTTTAAATATGAAGAAGCAATAAATGTTAAATAAAACTATGTTTAATAATTGAAACTATATCCTATTGTTGTAACAAAAAGCAGAAGAAAATGTAAATGGTACCTGGAATGACTACATAGCCTTGAATCTTAAACCCCTTTAATGGGTATGCTTTTAAAGAATTTTAATGCCAAATGCAAAACATTAAGTTCAGTGGTAGTTTGTTGTGTGGAACCACCCTGACTTGTATCCAGCCTTGGATTCCTACTGCTGTTTCCCCAGCACCAAAAGTCAAGACTCTACAGTTCCTGTCACCATTAAGTTCAGCTATGAATAACAGAACTGAAAGTTCAGTTTGTGCTTTGTGTGTGTGTGTGTGTGTGTGTGTGTGTGTTCTGAACGTGCACTCTAGGATATTTTCTTTTCCTCAGGATTGGGTCTGGGTCTTGGTGATATACAACATAAGAGGTGCCTTCAAATTATAAACACTCTTACAATCAGATTCCTTCGTAATTGTACAGTAAGGTCTAGGTGAAATTTTGGTCTCATTGTATACCAGTCATTATTTTATAATACAAAGGTAAAAACAAAGGATGAGTGAAAATTAAGGGTGAAGAGATATTGCATACACATTTGCATATGTAAAGAAAGACTTGTCTAGTTAAAGAAAAAAACGAAGTCAAAGGTTAATAACAAACCTGCTCGAGCCTCTCCAGCTTGATTCGGCAGCTAAGAGAGAGTAAGGGAGCCTTTGGCTGGGTAGGAGTCACACTTGGCTTACAGGCACTAATGGTATCTAAATTCAAAAGACAATATACATGTCTCAAAACTGTAGTAAAGCATATTATTTGGGGTTTAAGACATCTGTTTGGTCAAACCTTATAAAGAAACTAGCACAGCCATAAAAGAGTGAAATGTACAGTACTGTACTCACAACTATACCTTAAATACAAAACATTTGTCTCTCATCGGTTGAACAAAAAACTCTTACTCGTTGTTCCAAATACCTCCACAGATTTAAGATTCACATTTGGGGATTTTGTGGGCCAGTCCAGATGTGCCACTGCTCCTGTATGTTCATTATGCCAATAAATCACCAAGCATGTAACATTTTTTAAAGGTATCTTGCATGCCAGTCCTTTCCATGTGTTCATGGTATGCAGTTTCCTGCAGAATGTTCTTACAGAAATTGTTTGTAAAGGACCAGACAAACAAAAACAATTTTGGCCTGGAAGTGAAGCAATTTTTATTTACAAGCCATGAAGCATGACGGTGGTTGCTGTCTGTCAGTTATCCCAGGAGATTTTTGGGGAAAAAATATTTTTCTGGAGGACTGTTGCTACTGCTGGTAGACTCATATGACTGTGGACTGGACTGGATTATGGTAGCCTAGTGGTTAAGGTACTGGACTATGGACTAAAAAGGCAAGGGTTTAAATCCCACCTCTGCCACAGTTGGGTCCCTGAGCAAGGCCCTTAACCCACAATTGCTTGGATTTGTAAGACTGTATTAATTGTAAGTTGCTCTGGATAAGGGCATCTGCTAAATAATGCAAATAACTAATTTAACGCAAATAGCTAATATAACGCTTCAATACACCTGCAGATTCAGCTACTTCCTTCGCACTATGGCCTTTAACATGCTCAAATACAAACACTTTTTCGCTAATCATTAACATCTACTTTGTGACCCATTAACACAACAAAAAAGCTATTTAGTACACTCTATCACTTATTCCTCAATCTACGAATCTTGTCAAACCACACATGTATTTATAGTAACCCTATATTTATAGCAACTACATGCAACGCTATTTGCAGGAGCCTGAAGTTGCATCCAACACGCAAGGTGACTAATTTTTGTCGAGGGGGCTTAGATTCTAGCACCAAGGCATTTTTTTCAGTCACTGGAGGCCCTAACTCACAGGATTAAGTAAAAAGAAGATTCTAATACAACTCAAACATTGAAAGCAATAAGCATACATAAGCAATGTTGTTTTATATCCTGAGGAATCACTGATGTTGGATGGCTGTTTGCGTTTAAATGCTGAAAAATTCTTCCATGTGAAGTTCTGCACAGCTGTTTATATAATTCAATTTATGAAATGGTTCACGGGTTTATACTGCTGTTCTTTTAAATATATATTACCATTGGTCACCCCGTAATCAATATTTACATACATTAATAAGATCAGCTATTGTACAGTGTAATATATTTTTACTTAATCATTATTTAAGTAACATTACATGTGCTATGGTATGCTTCTCTGCCCTCAAGTCAAGTAAACAAATTGTTTATTGACTCACAGCACACAAAAGTTACATCATGTGGTACCAGACAACTGAATTAGGACCAGACCTTAACTGACATCGGTTTATTTCTGTTTTATCCTGGAGGATTATGCTTAAATAAACTTGCAATATTATCCATTTTCATCAGCTCATATTGAAAATGGATTCACCTTGCCAGATTATCTGTAATAACAAACACTCATCAGGACATTCTAAATGCACCAGTGAACAGGTAATCCAGGTTATATCTGAATTATGTTTGTCATGCCAGAATTTCAGATTTACTAAGCTCTTTGCTAATACCATGCTGTTCCAGAACAACAGTATGCAGATTTTATCTCAAACTCAATAGACACTGAGATAAACATGTATTTACTGTCTATCAACGTTTCCTTGCAGAAATAAAAGCTGGTATAGTTCTGAGAGATTGCAGTACCAGATTTGTCCACAGTGGAGCAGGCACTCTCAGGGCTAGTGACACAGGGAATCTCTGTCTTGACTGGTACTGGTCGTACCTAAAACAAGATGACAGATTATTGATTTTTATTGATATTGATATTATTATGCGGTGACATACTGAATAAAAGATTTAAAGCTCCAGTAAAATAAATGCAGTTCATAAATGCATAATCTGTCATTTTTATGACACTGTATCATGTGTATCAAGTCATGCTGCCCATGCTATGTCGTGCATTGTATGAAACATAATGCATAAGAACCTAAGAAGAAGAAGGAAAATGTATTCTACAATTAGTTTCAAACTTGTCATCTGATTTACGTGTCTTACCTGAGTCAGTTTTACAGAAGGCAGTGTCTCACTTCCAGAGGTGTGGATGGGAGAAATCTTGGGCATGAGCCCTCCAGGCATAGTTATCCCCCCTAGGGTTAGGGGTCTGATGTGGGATCCTGTGCCAGGCATTGGCTGCAGGGAAATGGGGCTGTGGGGACCACTGCTGGAACCAGATGAAGACCGCCTTCTGATAAATGCAATCTCCACTGTGGGGTCATTCCTAGTTGGAAAGTCACAAAAAACAAATGTTTTGCACCTCCCTAAAGTAATTTCCAGAAGCAAGGTAATAATATGTCTTAGTACACTCATTGTACTATTTATTTCATTTTCTGATACTATTCTTTAAAAGTATTTGGCAGCGTAAAATTAAAAGATGTAAACATTTAGATAAATATGTTCTAGACAAGACAAATAAATATGATAGGATGGAATATAACACATAATATAACAAAAAATATAACAATTTGAATGTTAGTTTATTTAGGGAGTTCATTGGTAGAAATACATAAAAGGCACCATTAAACAAGACTACCTTTTGAGTCATGGTCCTCCCAAGGTTTCTCCTTTATAATGTTTAGGGAGTTTTTCCTTACCATTGTCACCCCAGGCTTGCTCAGTTTGGACATAGATGGCCATCGGCCATAGAAGATAATCCAATACTGTAAAACAGCTTCGAGACAACTCTCCATTGCAAAAAGCGCTATATAAATAAATCTGACTTAAATTTAATTGACCAATTTATAATTTTAATTAATTTTTAATATTAATTTTTAATTAATTTATTTTTAATATGGGACTCACATATGTGAGTATTAAATGTTAATGTTTTTAATGATGACATTCAAAACTGACCTGAGCTTTGTGCGGGTTAATATGCTTTTAGCCTCCTCATGTGTTACTCCAACTAAGGACTCTTTGTTGATTGATATTAGTTGATCCCCTGCCTTTAGTC
>JAUZSV010427435.1:0-10437 GCA_034780495.1 Parotocinclus cesarpintoi | reverse complement strand
AATCCTCATTTTATTGTCTAGTCTGTCATGTGACTAATGCTTACATCTTCTTGCAGTACTTGTCAGTGTATGTAGGTGTGGAAAGACATGGCTTAATGGTTAATGTACTGGACTTTTGACCAGAAATTAATGGGTCCCATCACTGACATCACCCCAACCCCACCCCATCATTTTTCCAACCATAGGGCAACTGTGCTAAATTATGTTAATGAGCAGCGTAGTTCAGAAATTGTTTTACTGGCAATTCTATTTTTACTGCAAAACATAATATAACACAATAAAAACATAACAATAATACATTATGCATTTAGGGTTGTTATATTTACACATATGTTAAACATTTACAAATGTATCCTTTACACCACCAGTGCCTCAGTAAATGTAAAAGTATGTAACAATAAATATTGATCTCTTAAAATTTTATAATACTGCAATACTGTAATGCCGTCTCCACTGTCTAAAGAAGCCAACCTATTTGCTTTCAGTGGAAATTATGAACAGATGGTGAGAGTTGAGAAAAGAAGCATTTTGATTTTCTGCCCCATTCTCCCATAAATCAAATAAATATTCTAATAACCAGTTCCTGGGTTGAATTTGGATTTAAATCAATAATCCTTTTATGTTATACTTTCTTATCAGTAGTTGTTACTGGTCCCCTGCCTTCAACTTCACAAATG
Source organism: Parotocinclus cesarpintoi (assembly GCA_034780495.1). Classification (NCBI taxonomy): domain Eukaryota; kingdom Metazoa; phylum Chordata; class Actinopteri; order Siluriformes; family Loricariidae; genus Parotocinclus; species Parotocinclus cesarpintoi. The sequence continues at coordinate 9,760 of JAUZSV010427435.1, read as the reverse complement.
TGAAGGTTCTCTCCAGAGCACTTGGGTTGGTTTCTGTCCAGAATCACGCTCCATGGCCTAGTGTGTATTTCTGTTGCTGCACAGCCTCTGGAGTTACACTAGGGACTTGTGTCACTTGCCATGGGACATTTTAGGTTCCCTCACAGATGCCACAGTTGGCTGATAGCAAACAAGGCGGTCCACATCACTCCCCCCATCACAGTCCTGCTGCTACCCACAGTCAGGCATTCTCTCAATATTAGGGCACATAAATGTTTTTAGTGATGTCAGTTAGTCATGTGAGACTTCAGGTGCATTCCCTAATGAGGGGAGTACATAAACTTACAAATTATTGATAGGAAGCAATGCTTATGCTTGAGACCTACTCTAGCTCTGCACTTGGGCCCTTTACAAACCCCCATCACCAGTGACATTTTGTGTTTTATTATACCATATTGCAAACATTTTTGCGTCTTTGTGGTTTTAAATTTTCATTATTATTGTAGCTATGATGTGGTGGGATGGGGGAGTGGGAGGAAGGGGTAGTTTTGTAATTATCAGGTTATGTTTGCTATGTTATCCCTAGGACATTATACCACATTTTATGTGTTACATATAGGCTACATAAAAGCAAAAAGCCAAAATAGTTCCAGTTTTAACCAACCATATTGAAGTATAATTAGTAAATTAGACATTTGTTTTCAGACCTTATATCATATATATGTCATAAGTTATGGCACATTCGGCACAAGTTATGGCAATTCGTCGGATAAATATAACATACAGGAACACCATGTAAGCCGTACATATTAAAAGGCATAAAACATATGCATGTTCAGAGTGCCTTTCTGAGCAGGATGTAGCTCAAGCTCTAAAGGTTTCTGAATTTTAATCAGCATTAATGTCAGATTAAGTGTAGTGCTGTGATGAGTGCTAGTTCCAGGCATTAAACTACTCAGCAGAGTGGTGGGTCTGTGAGGAGAGGTTCAAATTAATGACAGTAAACAGATGAGTATTACCAAAGAGTATGATTTTGGAGTGTGAAATTTTATGTGGCAGCCAGCTAAAACAGCGTAAAGGCACCTCCTCATCTTTAAAGTCTAAATTAGTTTGGGATTTGGCCCTCACTGGACAGGTTCTGCAATGTGACTAACCAGATTACTTCTGCACTTTAGAGACGAGGAAATAGATGTGGGAATGGCAGCAGAGCCGTAGGAGAAAGTGTTCGACTCACAGTGAGTATCTGATATTGAAAATGAAAGACGCTCCAGTCCTAGTGAGATAAATGTATGAGTTTCTCATATGCATTGGTGCTTGAAACTTTGTGAGTCTTTTAGAATGTTCTATATTTTTGCATAAATATGACCCAAGTAATAAAAGTAGATAAAGAGATCCCAATTAAACAAACAAGACAAATATATTATATTTGATCACCTATTTATTGTGGTAAATGATTAAATATTTTATACCTATGAGTGCAATGTGCTGTATGTGTAGCTTTGCTTTCAGTATCTGGATTAAGCACCTTGTGCAGAAAAAAAACTGCACCTACAAACTGTTGATCCGTTTAGAAAATTGGCTAGGAGGAACCTTAGTCCATTCATCCGTACAGCCTCAGCTCTGGACCTGGTTGCTTTACATCCTTCCACAACATTTGTATTGAATTGTGGTCAGTACATTGACTTGGCCATTCAAAAAGATTAACTTTGTTATTCTTTAACCATTCTTTGGTAGAATGACTTGTGTGCTTAGGGTCATTGTTTTGCTGTATGTCCTCTGTTTACTTGAGATGCTATGCAATAATAGATGTCCTAACATCTTCCTTTAGAGATTGCTGATATAAGTCAGAATTCCTTGTTCCATAAGTGATGGCAAGCAGACACAGATGCAGAAACTCAGAACTTAATCACAATACTACCACCACCATGTTTCACAGAGTGGATAAGGATATTGTGCTGGAATGCAGTGTTTTGCTTTCTTTAGCCATAACTCTTCTCATTTAAACATTTGGTCACATCCGGCCACAAAATGATTTTGCAGTGTGTGAAATTGGTGTACTTTCTGTGTATTTGTTGTTGAAGTCTGCCGCTACTCAGTTTGCTCTCACCTTCACCATTCATGAATTGTGACAAATGTCTTGTCAGCTATGGAATTCCTCCCCTTTAAGCCACTTATCCTACTGACAAGGTCACCTTCCCATCCTTCTCCTTAGCTGGCAGCTCACCTTTCCGACTTAACAAGGTTATAAAAAAATTGGCAAAGGCAGTGCCATTCATAGCTGATGCTGACACAATATGTTTTACTGAGCAGCAATGTACATGAACATGTAATAAAAGACTTGACGATAAGATTAATGCATCAATTCAGCAATAAAAAATAGCTTCTAATTTTATAACCTTGTTAATTTTCTAATGCATTTTTGTGGATAAAGGTGTGGTGAGGTGGGGTGCTAAAATGGCTGCAGCCTTCCCAGATTTACCGTTTTTTTTTTTTTAAATGGTACACAAATATAATAATATAATTATCATTTTAAATGGTACACAAATATAATAGTAATAGAATTAAGCACAAAGATGCCACTCAAACATTCAGCAACTTCATTAGCTGCATCCCTGAATGCAAAGAAAACTGCATTTGCCCTATACTTCTAATAAACAGGTAATATAAGGGTTGATTTAGTAAATGCAGCTGTGCAGGTTTGTTTATTCAGTATTTGTAATATGATCATGTTAATTCCATCGTGCACCTGGTGTAATGCCGTTGTGTGTGCTCCTGCCTTTCTCCCAGTGCTGCCAATTAGACTCCCACAGCAGGTATGCTAACTGAGTGAATCAGTGAGTAATGTGGATCTAAGGATCTAGTTAATGTATTATTTATGCACAGATTGTTCCAGCAAATTCCAATAATTGGCTGATGAGAATTAAATCAGCTGGTATTTATTTGCCACAATACCAGAATAAGTGGGATTATTTTTGAAAAGGCATTAGTGTTGCTATCAAGGTTGCTATGAAAATGCTAATGCTGTGAGAAAGATTGCTATAAAAATAAAAAAAACATCTGCCACTCTCTAAGACAGTGGTGTCCATTCTTTTTTCAGACCAGACCAGATAAGATCAAACCAAAATACCTAAGGGGCGACCTTACATTTCCAAAACATTGTATTTAAATTATTGAAAATATTATATTTGGAACATTTGTGCATAATACCAGTATCTTTAAACAAATATATTCCATCAGTATTTCTCATGTAGATTAATTTTATTTTATTTTAAGTTGCTCTGAATGACCTGATCTATAAAGGAAACAAAGCAAGTTGTACATTTCTTTAGTCACGTGACCAACTAAATACAATAAATATCATGCAGACAGTGCTGCGTTAATGTTCAAAACAAATTCTACAACTTACCAGAAGAGACAGACCACTAGAAACTAATGTATGGGGTGTTGTTACATCCTTGACTGTATTATAAAAGTTAGGTTTGGTTTTACAGCTCTAAAGCTGTAAATGGAAGACTTCACCTAAGAGGCGATCTGTCAGTCTGGACCTAAAGTGGCTCTTGTTTAAGTCATTTATGTTCTGCTGCCACTGGAAAAGGAAAAATTGCAATGTGCTGGCAGGCCAATAGTAATATTTTCTTAAGACTGATGCCTCGAGCCCATAAGAATTTGTCTGGGGCCTGCATTTGGCCCTAGGGCCAGACTTTGCAGCTTTCAACTGTATTTACATTTTTAATGAATGAATATTTAAATATTAGCAGCTATGATCGATTAGTGCCCTGTCCGGGGTTGTTCCTATCCTGCCCCCTGTGCTGTTGGTTAGACACTGGCTCTCCCTCGAATCTGCCCAGGATCAAATGGATAAATAAGTGAATAAAAGATGAATATAAGCTAGGGAAACAAATGCTGGGAAACCCATTTAAATCAGTAAGAGGAGGCATGGCTACTGTATTACCAGACTGTCTTACCAGATTACTATTATTAAAATACATTCTCTCATTAGGATCTAATTTCAGATCACTCATAGATAGATGTCTTACTCACAAGTAGTTCATTGCTCATTTAAGCAGTTACAATTATTTTTTAATTTATAATAGCATTCATAAATTTGCCAAATTATAAGAGCTATCTTGTATATGCATTCAACTGCATTATTAGCTACACCTTATAATTTGTAGCTACTCAATTATGGAGCCTATATCTGTATCTACTCCATACCTCAGCTGAAATTGAACACCATGGAACCACTGTAGATATTTTTGGTAGTGGACCATTTTCAACATAGCAGCAATACTGACCTGCTAACAACATATTTGGTATATTCTGTGTTATGCACAACACACTGTCAACAGAATGACTTGACTGTTTAGATATACTATGGTTTTAGCAGTGGAACGGACTGTTCACCAGCTAGAATTGCTAATGAATGTAAGGCAGCTGTAGCTAAAAATCTGTCAGTGTAGTCTGCAAGGTGCATATATACACTGCAGTGACGCTGGTTTTGAGCTGGTATAAATTGATCAGACAAAGCAGTGCTGCTGGAGTTTTTAAAACACATCAGTCTGGTCCAGGCACATTTCATTTCATATGTACTGTTATGGGATATTTATTTAAAAAAATCCCTTTTTTTTTGAGCAGTGTATATATATATATATAAACAGTCGATTCCGGCTAATAGGACCACCGTTTAATGGGACCAGATGCTTATTCGGACCAAAAACAAAAACAAGGACCGAAACAAATCCTATTAAATACGTGTAATGTTGTTCGCTTATTTGGACCAAAGCTCCACTTAATCGGACCAAAGAACTTGTACAGTATGTAATATCCGTTAAGAAACTCTTTGTCTCTACTCAAAAACTTCAGAGCTTCTCCCCAGCCCTCTACTGCCACCTACAGGTGTTTGCCTAACATTTCCATTTACTACAAAAAAAAGCCACAAGTCGCCACTTAGCCACAGCAAAAATGTGTCAGATCCCACTGGACAAGTTCTTCAAACGTTGACTGGAATTTAGTAAGAACTTGTTTTTACAGTATTATGCTAAGTACCTATACATTGTGTTGTAGATCATTTCAAAAAACTTGTTTGCAAATTTATTTTTCAATGAACAAAGTTCGAAAGCAACAGTAGTTCTCTATACGTGTAAATCACACAATAAAGGTTTGATAAACATTTAATATGTTACATAGCACGTCCTGTCTTGTAACATAGAGCATGTTTGTTTAATTGGACCAGCCGGTTATTGGGACCAAAACCACCGCGTCCTGATGAGGTCCGATGAACCGGAATCGACTGTACTTAATTATCATGAAACGATTAAAGAAAAGATCAATTATAGGAGCTGAAAATGACCTTCATAAATCAAGCAATGGCTATAAAAAACAGCCATTATAAAAAAAATCCTAAAGTATCAATTTTAAAGTGACTGTGTGCACACCACTAGAAATTGGCAAAACATCTTGTTTTTCCACTTAAGAGTTGCTTGGGGATTTCTGTTCACTCTAGTTTGACAAAAAACTAAAGATGAACCAAGTCTTATTTGGAGTTTGATCCAGAATAAGCTTCTATTTTATCTCTACATTATATTCTGTAGCCATTCTGATATTGTGTGTACATTCCCCAAGTCATAAAGACTTTAAAAATAAGACTTTTGGCCAAACACGTATAAGGTCGTGCTTTTATGGTTATGCAGCGCGAGTCAACAGGATTTACAAGTGCTGCGAATGCTAATGCCGATCCCAGAGCTCCCGGGAGGCAACCTTATTGCTGGCTCTTCAAAATCTGCGAACGCTCTGTTCAATTCACCATTCATCGTCCGTCATAGTCTTTTTAACCTACACAGCATTTTTCTGTAACTGTCATTTGTGAACGTCGCATTCAAGTTAATAAGACGCTGATCAACTTCAAACAAAATCACAGTCATTACGGCTCTCAACCTTGGATTCAAAGTCTCTATGGAGCACAAATGGAGTACAAGTTAAGACGCTGGAATCATTCCAGCTAACCAGTTAGCAGGTAGGCTTCTCAATTTGAGAGCTGCCAAGCAGCATGGTCTCAAATCAGGTATAGTGCCTGTTAAAAGCTTCACTGTGAAATAAGTCACTGCTATGATAGAGACGGATTAGGTGCTAGCAGCGCTCTCCTCAATATGAATATTAAATTCAACCAGAAAGTGCAGGTTCTAAAGAAATTCGCACCAGTAGCGATTCACACAGGGCCAATACTTTCTCACTTGGGCTAATAGCCAATACTTTGGCTAAACTAGCTTTGGGGTTTTCAAAAAACATAAACAAAAAAACACACTTTTTTACATTTCAGTTTTAAGGGTGACAGGGAATTTGAATTTTTAAGTTTATTTTCTAAAGAAAACCCTGATTGCTCTGCATCGATAGTTATTCCTCCCAGGTGGGAAATTCTTTTCCCTTACATGTGATGTTAGGGGTGCCAATACTTTCCTTACATACTAAGGTTTTGATACCATTTTGTCTAAACTCTTTACTCTTTTGTCTCTTTACCCTCAGCAGCCTACACTTTTCCTTACAGGGGATTTGGCAGGTGCCAATACTTTTCAACACACATGGTTTTAGGGGTGTTAATGCATTTAGGCTGAACCAAAAAGTTTCTTTTTTATAGAGAAAACAGATTATGGCCAATACTTATCCTTACATGTGACTTTAGGGGTATCAATACTTTTTGGCCAGGCATCTGAGAAGTACTAATACACTAACTAATATAAATGCAGATTGTTCAGAGTTTTAGGGGTGCTAATACTGCAAAAAAAAAGGAATTTAGTCTGAATGTACCTAACAAATTCAATAGGAAGATATCAGGACATTTGTCATCGAAATGATCTTACTAGCAATGTCGCTTTCACACCAGTGACGAGCTCACGCCAAAAAGTTCTCACCATCAAACTGTAAGTCTGCTGCTCTTCACGGTCCACTGGCTTCAGTAGCGTCAGGTAGCGCGCAAGCCCACTCGATGACACCGCGAAGACGCTTTCGTAGCTGTCCAGAGAGATTTGCACCATGGGATCTTTGTTCTGTGATGGACACCAATCAAAGTGTGTCAGTCCCAAATTTAAGTTCCAAAGCCACCCAGTTGAAGCTTAACACTAGAAGCTGTATTCAGAGTTAGCACGACCAAAAGATACCCAGTTATCACTATGCAGCATTAAGTAGGTGACTCATTTTATTTTCGGGATAGATACGATCACTTAGACTTTTATTAAATTACCTGCTCACATTTATTGCCTTGCAGGTTGGGTCGCCAGGTTTTCTTACAAAGAGCCCTCAGAACCATCTAGATCTTATAATCATATCTAGGCTGATTCCCCTCGAAAGCAACACTTCAAATTCCAAAGAAAATGAAAAGGAAGGATTTAAGTAGATAACACACAAGCAGGCTGGAGAGTTTAATTTAAGATAGGAATGTAAATCAAAAGGAAATCAACTGGAGATTTATATCAGAAGACGTTTGAATTCAAATGTAATGGATTGGAGAAAATGCTAATGAAGGTTTAAAGAGGCATTTCATGAGTAGTATTTGCAATACAAGTTTGTTTATTTAAACGCCAATTTTCGGATCAATGGCTATTCAAGACTGGAGCCAAGTTATGGGATGGGGAGAATACCGAGAAAGAGTCTGAGGTCAGGACAGAACCGTCTGTCAGGTACTCCTCAAGTACTTCAAACTGATGGCGTGGGATTTTAGAAATGAATAACTGGTTGATTAAATTACTAATTTTGTCAGTTCAGACCAGACAGGATAGCTTTCATTTGCCTCGTCCATCAAGGATTCTTGGGCTCCCAAGGCCCTGTTATTGTCTTTCGGTTCTTTCATCCTTAGATCTCCATTGGTACATACCAATATCATATCAATGGGCACCCTGTAAGGCTTGCTGTTCTGCTTTTATTACAACCCATTTCTCTAAAAACCAACAAGACAAGACATACAGCCATGAGTCTTTTAATTGAATTGAATTGAATTGAATTGAATTGAATTGAATTGAATGAGTCGTTTAACAACTGTCTTATGTTCAATGGCACAGGGAACTGACTGGACTGGACCATACTCTCATAGACTATTTAGACTACCTTAATGGAACTATAACTGCCATTATCACAGGAAAACTGAATGCAAATGAAACGCAATTAAATGAAAAAAAAATTAAATTAAAAATGCCTCAGAGATACCCCTGAAAATATGAATGAAACGCTACCATCTACGTAGCCTATGAAGCCTAAATTGTTCTACATATCACTCTGTCCAAGAATACACAAAACAAGTTACAAGCTCAGATCAATAATCACACACACTGTATAACCAAAATATTAATGTGAACCATGGAATATAAGCATACATTATTATGAATAAATAATAATAATAATAATTATTATTATTATTATTATAAATAAATTAATACCTCACAGGCTGCACACAACCAAAAGAACCCTCTTGAAAAAAATATTAAGTTTCAGAACAGGCAATGCAGTCTTATATTTAAACACTTATCATTAAATTAGGTAAATCCAGGACTACTTTACAAGTAGAAAGACACCAGCAGTCAAATGACTGGTACTCAGTACTCCTATGTATATGCAGGTGAAGCTCACATGGCACTTGTGTTAAAAAATTTATCTATTTATCTTTATCTATTTTGTTTTATAATTTAGTTTATTTTAATTTTTTATATTACTGATTTAAATTTAATTATTAATTTGTTATTTATTTATTAACCTAATTTTGCTATAATTTAATATACTTTTAGTATTTATTTAAATAACATCTAGGCCACCCAAGGAGGTCGGGTCCCCTGTTGAGTCTTGGTCCTCCCAAGGTTTCTTCCTACCACTTTCAGGGAGTTTTTCCTTGCCACTGTCGCCCAAGGCTTGCTCAACTTGGGATTGGCCTTTTAAGCTAATATAAGATTGTAAAGCTGCTTTGAGAGAATGCACCATTGTAAAAAGCGCTATATAAACAACATTGAATTAAATTGAATTGAATTAACCTTTTAAATCTTACATTTAAAATCCAGGTTTTTTAAATATAATAAAGAAAAGTAAATACATGAAAAGAAAGAAAAAAAGAAAAAAAAAAGATAAATAATGAACAGATAGAATGGAAAAGCAAAGAAAGGAAATAGAAGAAAAAATATAGAAAACGTAATGAAAAAAGAAGGCAATGCAGAAAAATAAATATAAAAAGAAAATAAAAAAATCAAAACGAAGGCAAATATAACAACACAAAGTAAACAAAAAATAGAAAGGCAAAATATGACAAAGTATGTCAAAAATGTAAAAGATTTTCCAGAAGCAATAATGTAAAAACAAACCCAAATCCCATTCATGTAGGAATCCAAAAATAATGAGACATTTTAATTTAATTCCTTTGCTGTGAAACCTTTCTCTGGTTAAAAATGCCCTGTTCATACCAGCAGTCAGTGGTAAATACAAACTGCTTCAAAACTTGTAGCAGTAACGGTCTGGTCAGAATTTAGTGGGTACCCCAGTACTCCCAGTGATGTGGGGGTATTTTTGGCACATTCTGTGCCCCCTAATACTATTGACATTGACATTTCTGGCATTTAGCAAATGCCCTTATCCAGAGTGACTTACAGCTCATACACTGTAAAAAATCCTATGTTCTGTGAATATAAAAATACATGTTGGCCAAACATATCATTTAAAAATAGTTACTCTAAAAAGAAAAATAGGTTGGGGCTTCAGCTACAGCATTTTTACCATTCAACATAAAATTCTACGTTCAATGAATGCACATTAA
>JAUZSV010427413.1:0-10437 GCA_034780495.1 Parotocinclus cesarpintoi | reverse complement strand
TTTGCAACCAAGTTTTTCGAAACGATCTACAACACAATGTATAGGTACTCAGCATGCAAAGCATAATACTGTAAAAATCAAAAAACAAAACCATTTCCTGACCTTTGATAAAAAACAAATTCTCCCGGAGGGGGAACAAAAATCCTCTCATAAATCGCTGATCCGCGTTGCATCTGCTCCAAGTGGCGACTTGCGGCTTGTTTTTCTCACGTACTTTGGTCCGATTAAGCAAATAACATTACACAGGATAATAGGATTTGTTTCGGTACTTTAGGATTTGGTCCGAAGAAACGGCTGGTCCGACTGTACATGTGAGGTAAAACTTCTACTTCCCCCAACCTTCTACTTACTCCACAACTCTTACAAAAGTCCTTGGATCACAGTTTTATCACATAATTAGGCGGGTCTTACCTTGTCTCTAACTAGACTGTAACAGTTGGGGCACTGTTGACAAACAGGAACTGAGCGATTGTAGAAGTAATTCTCCTCGCACATATCACAGCGTGTGCCCACAAAGCCAGGGCGACACTCACAACGGCCGTCCTCTCTGCACTGAGTCAAGCGGGAACCTTCTAGATCACAGTCACAGGCTAGGAAGACAGAAAGAGACGGTTTCTCTGTCTGAATTCAGAGTTTTACATGCTTGAGCTGCTGCCATATTGTAATACAGACTAAGACCACAGATATAATAACATTTGCACATTACATAAAGTGGGTGAGCTTATGTATAAATAACAGCTGATCTGTCAGGTAATATTAAGTCTATTTACAGTTACTGCATTTAGCAGACACCCTTATCCAGAGCGACTTACAACTCATACAGTCCTACATTTCAAGCAATGATGGGTTTAAAGGGCCTTACTTAAGGATCCAACTGTGGCAGCTTGGCAAAGGTGAGATTTGAACCCTGGACCATCAGGTCTAGAGTCCAGTACCTTAGCCGCTAGGCTACTGCAGTATTAGTTATATCACAGTAAAAAAAACTGACAAAGTTCAAAATAGTTCTTACGTTTACATCCAGAGGAGCTGAATCCAAAGAAGTTGACCTCACAGCGATCGCACTGCTGACCTGTGACGCCCGGCTGACACTCACACTGGCCACTCACAATGTCACACTGGCCATTCGTGGAGCCGATAGAGCTGCAGTTGCATCTAAACAGCAGTCATTTAAAAGAAACTTATTATAAAATATTAATCAGTGATGTAGTCTCATCATGGACTTCATGTACAGGAGGAATGATTAAGGTACCTCTGGCAACCATTGCGGCTCTGTAGATTGTAGTAGCCGGGCTCGCAGGCGCTGCAGTCCCGGTTGGTGACGTGGGGCAGACACTGGCACTGCCCAGTCTGCTGTGCACAGGTTTCCTGACTGTCCACCGTGCCATACGGCGAGCATGCACAGGCTAAAAAAAATGCACAGGAGACCTTAAGCTTAAACACCTGCTCTTTAAACATTAAATGTCTTCCTCTCACCTGCCCTGAGGTTGTTTTCAAATCTTCTGTTAATCTGACGACAAAAGCAAACCAACTGCATCTGAACAGTTCCATCTGTGCTTGTACTGTAAGTGAATCTTAATCTTTTTCTCATGCTCTTTAGCTAAAAGCTCTGGCCACTTGTTTACTCTACAGTTCCCTTAAAATTCAGACAACAGCTGTGTAACATGGGATTAGTGGTGCTTGTATTCCAGTCGGCTGCTACATTATTAAGCTACTGATAAAATAGAAGAAAACGGATATGAAATACCAGAAAACTGTCTGAAAACACTGGACAAACTGGGATAACATGCTCAATTTACATAGCTTTGTGTCCAATTCTCTGATTGCACTCATCTCTTGTTTACTGATGTACATTTGCAGCACTGTTGTATCCTTTCTTTTTCAATTAGGCCAGACTTTTTTTTATTGCTTGTTTTGCGAATCCGCCGCAGCACCAATGATGATCAAAAAACCCAACGGTTTTCTTCTTTTTTTCCCTCAGATTTACATTAATTTACTTGTAGGTTAAATAAAAATTTGGATTCTACATAGTCCTCGAGAAATTGAAAAGTGCTGAAAAATAAAGATTTTTTTTCCCTCCCTCCTCAGTAGATTCTTAAGAAGGGGCATTCGAGGAACATGCAATTAAAAAAGTCTGTCCTTAGCCAGAAAACGAGCAAAAAGTCATGTTTTTCTGTGCTTTGTAAAAAAATACTTTTATTAGAAGAGCTACAGTCTCTTCCTGCAAACATGGTCCTATGCAAATAAACTGTATTTCTGGCTATGATTTTTTAAGATTACACCTGCGCATGACAAACACCTTTTAAAACCTTTTTTCATCTGAGGAGAGCACAATGCAAATGTTAAAGTGCCTTCAGTCTTCACAATTCACAAAAAAAAACACACGAAACACTAAGTGTCATTATAAATGTGCTTAATAATCAAGTTTTCCAATTAATCCAGTTATCCAATTAATCGAGGGTTCATGTAAACATGAAAGATATAAAATCAGATCAAGAGAATTGTATTTTAGCCCAATAAGTCAGTGCATGTATAGTCTTCCTCCAGTTTACATTGTTTTTTTTCAGTCATGCACACAAGAGTTGCCCAACATGGTTGCCATTTCCAGCTATTCCATGAGAGGTGGCTTCCTTTGGGTAGAAATCTAGTTATTCTAGTAATCAAAGTCATGTAAACCCAGGGGGGTTTGGGAGTATTGTTAATCTGCTGGTATATGTGAGAAGTGTGAGCTCAATTCATGCATTAAAATACCGTATAAGCATAAGAAACCATAACTGAGATTGGCTGGAATGTTGCTGTATTTGGATTTTTTACAGTCATCTAATTATTCTTTCCAAATAAACAGTCTAGGTGTTGCTAGTTCCCTGCTCTAGCACATCCAGGAGAGTTAGAACCGGGTACACTCTAAAGGTGCAGAGTACTGGCTAAGAAATTTTATTCTAATCAATGTTTAAGGCCAATCAAAAAATAAACAAAAAGCATTTCCACTCTACTTACGCTTGCACTTGTCCGCTGGCTTGGCAGCCAGAGCGTTGCCATAGTAACGTTCTTTGCAGCGATCACAGAAGAAGCCGTTGGTGTTGTAGATGCACTTGAGACACTCCCCGTTTTCACGGTCGCAGTTGCCCACTGCGTTGGGGTCAATGTTTTCATTGCACTTGCATGCTCGGCAGGGTCGTACCGTACCTTTAGTACCCAGTGGGTCACCAAAGAAACCGTCATCACACAGCTCACATCGTTTGCCTGGGCACAGTGAAAGGCTAAAGTAAATCACTAGTAATACTACACAAGCACTACCAAAAACTTGCCATAGTAGATCTGAAACAAGTCTTTAGTTTGGGCAAATACTGTTAAATCAAAAATCCCGCCACCATTACCCATTTCCACCAGCAAGGTGCCTGGTCTTTTGGAATGATACTGCTCACAAAAATGAGCAAAAAACAATCAAATATCCCATATTATTTGTGAGCAATTGTAATTGTGAACTATACTAACATCAACAGTAACATCTAACTGGATGGTCTACTAATTAATTATTGTTTGATGTGCAGACATCACTGAAACAAGTAGGAGTGCAATAATAGATTTTGGTCACAGTTCAATACACGATTCAAGTTTCTTGGGATTTTCTTTCTCTAAACTCCAGACAATTGACATTTTCATGATAAAAAAAAAACCCCTTTGGCTGAGTATAATTAAAATAAATTAATAGTAAGATGTTTTAAATTGCAAACAAAATTCCATATTGTTTCATCATATCATATCTAGCAGTTTAATAAACAAACTGCATGTGAAATTTCCGATGATGGCCCTGATGCTCATTGTCCCATTTCTGCATTCCAATGCATCTTTACAGCACTTAAAAATTACTGCACATGTATTTGTCGGCCATGGCAAAATATTTGTGCTTTGTAAAGCAAGCAAAGGACCTAACATTGGTAAATAAAATAAACCTAGAGATGACATTTGTCCGCTGATATTACCTGTAATTAAAGGATAGCCTTTATCTAAATCTATGGAGAGGTGGCACCAGCATCATTTCAGTGGAAATGGAGTACATGTACTACTTAGCACAGAACTTTAAGATCAGAGAACATGCTATACCTGTAGTCCCGGGAGGACAGTTTGTACACACCACCTCTTTGGTTTTGGGCACAACTGCGCAGGTGGCTCCGGCAGGGCATGGGCATGACTTACAGTCAGATGATGAGCCCACTGTGGCATCTCCATAGAAACCATCCTTACATTTCTCGCAGCTCATACCAGCTGTATTGTGCTGGCAGTTACACATTCCTGTCAATGCAAGCAAACCAATAAGCACTCCATATTAAACCTGTCCTTAAAACACTAATTATTGTTCCAGTCTCATGTTTTATTTACGTCCCCTTTTTATAGGAACACAAGTATTCCCATGTGGAGGTGACGGACCTGTTACAGAATCACAAGTATCACTGTGGCCATGGCAGTTGCAGGGTTCACATGAGCTGAAGTGACCCAGTTCAGGTCGGCTTCTCCTGTATCCCAGTGCACACTGGCCACAGTGCTGGCCCACATAGCCTTGAGGACATGAGCACTTCTCCACCCAACGCGCTGGCGTGCCAGGACCACGGCGTGCAGTCACCAGGGACACGTTATCCAAGTACCCGACACCTAGACAGCAACACACAACGTTTCATTCCATACAAGCAATCTGTATTAACAGTTTAATCAATTCTGTATAGGCTGAAACACAGCTATGTGGATATTTAGAAGAACAATAAATACAGAGCAGCATACTTTTCTCGCTGTAGGTGCCACGGATCTTGATGGCGGTTAGATTGTGCAGAAGCTTCTGGAACTCTGAATGAGACAGTTCTGGTCTCCAGGGATAGTCCGTGGTGTGATGGAGCCTGTCAAAAACATTTATATTTACAATGCATATACTATAAACATCAAAATAACAATGAACTACGATTCATTACAAAAACTCCCTAAGATGCTTAATACAGAAAACCAGGAAAAATAAAAGACACCCATTCGAACCTTTGAGCGACAGTACGGTAAGTCATATTTCATACCTGTACTGTAAAATGAATTCTAACTTCACACCCATTTCACAAACCATGAATAATGTTTGACTCATTTGAGTAGTTTCCTTTTTTTGGCAAACCAAGCAACATGGCTAATAATTAGTTGTTGTTGTTTTTTTTTAATTAGGTAGTTCATAAACATTAGTCCCACAACAAAACAATCATAAGGAAAATGCAAAACGGGAATCCCACTGCAAACGGAGAAACAAACGTAAACAGTGGTTATCTAGACTGCACTGAGTGTCATTTTGTAAAAAATAAATCCGATTAAATGCATTCAACAGCCACGTGATGGCGCTGTAGACTATTGTAAGATACGTTTGCTCATCTAACATGCATTTATCAGAGCAGCAGAACTGATTATTCTTGGTTTTTAAGGTACACGTATTAATGCGTCTCCATATTTCCACAAAATGAACCCACCTGAAAACGTAGGTCTGCATCCGCTCGTCAGGATAAGCATTTCCCTGAGCAATAAGGGGTACAGATATGTGCTGCCCTGCCCCTTCCAACACCACATCCTCGGCTGAAAGACGTGCATCCCGTCGCTCCACCCGGAAGTTCAGTGACAGGTTCTGGCCATAGCTCAGCAGCTGGTTACCCAGAAATTTCTCTACAGGAACAAACCTCTTATTAGAAAATCACATTCAAGTTTAACATGACCACACTGGTCTAATTAATCTCTATAACACACTGCAATTTACTGCTCCCTCCACAACAAAGTAGCTCCCCTAAACGACCAAACAACAAAGCAATCAGAATAGATGCTCTTAATCTGGAATGCAAGCATGTCCAGGAGGAAGCAGTTGTGGTACCTGGTGCCACAAAGTACATGGGGAAGAAATCTTCAGACAGAAGAGAGATTTCCTGAGTTGGAGTCCAATTTACTTTTACACTAGAGCCATCTCTCTGCTGACCCGTCCATTCATCATCATCTATGAGCAATAGCAATAAGAATAAGAATAAGAATAAAAACAACTCATCAGCTCTACAGGACCCACATGCCCACTGGAACCAAATGAAATTGGACTGACCTTGATTAAAGTCGGAGACAATGGTGTGAATGCTGTAACCCTCTGCACTCTCACACACAGTGGAATGATGGAAGCAGAAGCATGGCGTGCACCCGTGTGGGTTTTGGGGGTCCAGGTTGAAGTAGCCCAGCTTACACCTATGAGGACAGAAAATGTTCTATCAGTGCTACTGATATTCCAGGCCCAGTTTATATTTCATTATCAACCAGTAACACTGAATTCTGCTTTGCCAGATCTGGGCTACAGGTTGCACGTTTACACTCAATTATACTGGTCAGGGGTCGCAAGTGTCCGGGTCCTGAGAGTACAGGTATATTTATTTCCTGGACAGGACATCGATCCTTTACAGGGCCGGATAGAGACCATTGCAGCACTGCAATTGCCTTCCCTTCTCTCAAGCCAGTGTGTGCCACCCAAGCCAGGTTTAACAACTACAGCTGTCTAAAGTTTGTGAACTTTACAAACTGTGAATCCTTGATGACAAGGATTTATGTATACCATAGTCTGGTTTAGATCACAATACAGGACCAACATAATAGCCTTTTTAGACGTTTAGAGTTAGATGTCTGTGAGCCTGATGTTGCAGCAAATAAAACCTCACCTGCAACACTTAAGACACCATTTATATCATGAACGACAGTGGCAATTCAGGCAGCTGGGAGATGGGTTCAAACAGCTTTTGAATACTTAAGATACAAAAAGAGCAAATACTTGCACTTGGGTTTCTGGTATGCTGGCCATGATATGGTATGGAGGACAACAGACCGTTCTGGTGACCAGTCTACTCATGAGTATATCTCAACAGCACAGGATGTTTGTATGTAAGCTTGTAAATAAATTTAAACCAGCAGGCTTTGGTTGTTTAATCTGCTTGGGCGAACACCAGCTAAGCTATTGTCGCGTCAGCAAGAACAAGTTTTAACCACTTTAGAAATCATGCTGTTTATTAACAGATAATGCTGGTGAATACGTGTTTGAATTGTGCCTGTTCTCCTGCATTCTGTAGAAATCTTTAGATTACGGTTTACTGTAAGAAAAGAATGAAAATGATGGGGGTGATGGAAGATGCCACAGGAAAAGATGCATTATGTTTTAACTTGGTCAAATTGGATGTGGGTAAGTGGCCTGTGGACAGCAGAGACAAAAAGACATGCCCAATTCCACTGGGTAATTGGCTATATCACTGCTCTCAAAGTTACTGGGTTCACTGACTGTACAGGCTGTGATGGTGCTGGTAATAAAGGAGATTTATAGATTTCCATACTATTACTGACCTGATCAAAGTGATGAAGCTTGTGAGCTTGTAAAGGGGGCTAGTGAGTTAGTTTGGAGATGGGACACACCGTGTTTGGCTAAACTTATGTGTGGTGACTGACTGTCTGTAGGCCCTACATGGCATTGCTAAGCAGAGCCTGTGTCCATCTCTGAGCTATTTTCTCCTGCCGCTGAGAAAAGTATGCCCCCAATTCTGTCTCATACGCATACTTCCCCACATAGCTCTGTCCCTGACTCAGACACACACAAACATACACTCTCTCTTCACATACACATACACACACGCCACGCCAAGGGACTTTCCACAAAAACAGGTGAACCTCAGAAGCCTCTATTAAACAACAGAGTACGTGAGCCATACTTAAGCCTAATTTATGCTTCCCAAGAAGAATTTCAGAGAATTACTTGAGTTAAACTTCTAAAAGCCCTGAGCAGTCAAGGTTTTCCAGAATGGCAGTTTTTAATTGATCAGTCACCCTGCGGTGCATGAATTTGATATATAATATACAAAAAGCTAAACATGTCTTAAATAATATATTATACATCATTTCCACAAAATATCAGTTCCATTAGGTCTTAATAAATTATCTCTGGCATGGGGTGGTCAAAATACCACCAGTAGGGGCTTTATGGCAGAGTGACCCGACAGAAGCCTCTCCTCAGTGCAGGACATATGAAAGCCTGCATAGAGTTAGCAAAAAAATACATGAAAGACTCCCCGACTATGAAAACTAAGATTCTGTGGTCTGATGAGTCGAAGATTCATAAGATGTTAATTCTAAGAGGTATGTGTGGAGAAAACCAAGCCCTGCTCATCACCTGCCCTATACAATACCAAGAGTGAAACATGGTGGTGGCAGCATCATGATGGGAGTGTTTGAAATTGAAGGAAAGATGGCGGCCAAGTACAGACATATCCTGGAACAAAACCTTAGACTGGGCCAAAGGTTCACCTTCCAACAAGACAATGACCCACAGCTAAAATAACAAAGGAGTGGTTTCGGAACAACTCTATGACCATTCTTGACTGACCCAGCCAGAACCCTGACCTAAACCCAGTTGAGCATCTCTGGAGAAACCTAAATATGGCTGTCTACCAACGTTCACCATCCAACCTAACAGAACTGGAGAGGATCAAGAATGGCAAAGAATCCCCAAATCAAGGTGTGAAAAACTTATGGCTGTACAGCTCAAAAGGAGCTTCTACTAAATACTGAGCAAAGGGTCTGAATACTTATGACCATGTGATTTTTCAGTTTTTCTTTTTTAATACATTTGCAAACAATTCCACATGTCTGTTTTTTTGTCAAAATGGGATACTGAGTGTACATTAATGAGAAATAAAATGAGAAATAAAAACTTTTTTGATTTTAGCAAATGGCTGAAATGAAACAAAAAGTGGAAAATTTAAAGGGGTTTGAATACTTTCTGTACCCACTGTAGATCATATTCATACAAAAATATATAAAAGCCAAACTTTTAAGCACCACTTTATGTTTAAAAGAAAATCTGTAGTAATTGAACTTCATTATTAAAATCTGTAATTATTGAAAAGGCTGATTATTACTGTTGAGTGGTATAAGCACAGAAAATCAAAAATTAATATAGTATGATACAATTTAAGTCAGCAGTCTTATGTAATGCAACCACTATGTACACTTATTACCACATATTACAAGTTGTAATAAACACATGAGAATTTCTTATTTGCTATTAATCCTAATCTAATCCCATTCTTCCCATTCTTTCTTTATCAGACAACAGTGAGACAGAACAGAGCCTTCTGTGTCAGAACGTGAGAACAGTGCACAATCCACAAGCACTAAACGGATCACTTATTATTAATCCTGTGCAGTTTCATGATGCTGCTTGGTATCAGTGTACAATCCAGAACAGCACTAAGAAGCACTGTTATAAAGTAAAGCTTAGTGTTAAAGGTTTGTTTCTAAGCCTATCTGTAACAGATATTATTGCCTTTTAGCTCCAATTTCACATCAAGTTTTAATAGCAGTGTATTTGTGTCATTTTATTATTATGGAACAAGAGTGCCATTTAGTGGAACATCAGCACCTCAATTTTTGTTAATTGCACAATGCATAAATGTATTTTATAGCAAAACATTTAAAATACATTTAGATTTAGATACAGAAAAATAAGTTTTACAAAAAATAATTTTACAACTAATTTCCCATAGAGCTTATGTAATTACCATGATAGAGTTTATTTATTTGGTTTTGCTTAATGTCGCTATTAGAATCAGTGGTCATTTCAGCGACACACACAAGGTTGTATCAAAACTAGTTATATAGTCTTTGGACTGTGGGAGGAAACCATCCTGGGTTTGAATCCAGGGCCTTCCTGCTGTGAGATGGCTGTTCTACCCACTGAGCCATCGTTCCACCTCCCATGATAGTGTTGAAGAGGCAGTTCTATAATGCTCACAAAAATTTATTATTTGAAATAAATAAGAAATATATATTTTACCTAACATTTATGAGCAGTGTATTTTAAGGTTTTCAATTACAAAAAAAGTACAATGTTTATCCTATATCTAAATGTAAAAATAGGTTCATATAAATGGCACCCTTTCATGGAATGATCCAGAGTTATTATTTGTTATGATCAGCATTATTCCAATTTCTATGTGCCATTTCTTTTATATTTTTTTACCTTTCTTCTTAGATGAGCACCTGCTCCAGCCTACAGGTAAGAGAAACTGCATTACTGTATTTTAAAACAAGTTGTTTTTTGATTTCTAATATTAAATTACTTTGTCCCCTTGCAAAAGTTCACCACAGTTTGTAACCAAGTGGCTGCAGCGAAAGGGAAAGTATATGAGGAATTTATTTTTTTGTCTGGGATGGACTGGTGTCCTGTTCAGGGAATGCTTATGCCTTTACTGTGTTCTTCAGGGCACCATGAACAGAAAAACAGGAAAAACATTCTGGTAATTAAAAATTTGGAACAATATGGTTTGCTATCAGAAAACAATTCAATTCAATTCAATTTTATTTGTATAGCGCTTTTTACAATAGACATTGTCACAAAGCAGCTTTACATTG
>JAUZSV010427403.1:0-10437 GCA_034780495.1 Parotocinclus cesarpintoi | reverse complement strand
TCCAGCAGTTCTTGTGGGATCCTCTTCATATTTATTTTGAAATACAGTCGATTCCGGTTAATAAGACCACATCGGGACGCGATCTTTTTGGTCCTAATAACCGGCTGGTCCGATGAAACGAACATGCCCTATGTTACGAGACAGGACATGCTATGCAACTTATTAAATGTTTATTAAACCTTTATTGTGTGATTTACACGTATAGCGAACGTACAAACAAGAACTACTGTTGCTTATGAACTTTGTTCATTAAAGAATAATTTTGCAGCCAAGTTTTTCTAAAAAACGATCTACAACACAATGTATAGGTACTCAGCATGCGAAGCATAATACTGTTCACCTCCCGCTGGTTTTGCTCTTGTCAACACAACTTTTCAGATTTCCTGACTTTTGATAAAAGCATAAATTCTCCCGGAGATCTCCAAAATCCTCCCATTAATCGCTGATCCACTTTGTATCCGCTAGGTGGCGACTTGTGGCTTCTTTTTCTTATTCGCTTCTCACATTCTCTGGTCGATTAAGCGGAATTTTGGTCCAAATAAGCGAATCACATTACACGTTTATAATAGGATTTGTTTCGGTACTTTAGGATTTGGTCCCAATAAGCGGCTGGTCCCATTAACCGGTGGTCTAATTAACCAGATTTGACTGTATTCGTAATCCAAGAATTAGTACTTAGTAATTAGTATATTAGCAAGGTGTACCTAATAAAGTGTCTTTTGTCCCTGATCTTCGTGTAAGCGGGCGGCTGCTTTGTGTTTCAGCCGAAAACACCACCTGCCACAGCATAGATGAGTTTGA
Source organism: Parotocinclus cesarpintoi (assembly GCA_034780495.1). Taxonomy (NCBI): domain Eukaryota; kingdom Metazoa; phylum Chordata; class Actinopteri; order Siluriformes; family Loricariidae; genus Parotocinclus; species Parotocinclus cesarpintoi. The sequence goes on along the minus strand of JAUZSV010427403.1, from coordinate 9,636 downwards.
GTGCGGGAACGGCGACTGCATCAACTACAGCCTGACGTGTGACGGCCGCGCTCACTGCAAAGATAAATCTGACGAGAAGCCATCCTACTGCTGTAAGAAGAAGAATTAATTTCCTCATATTGTTTGATTTGCTTGCTTATTTCCTCATATTGTTCAATAGTGGGAGAGCGGATTAGCTAATAATACGTCCCAGGTTTAAAGTTGGACACATTTCTGTAGAGAAGCTTGTCCAAAGCCAGTGCGTATGGTTGTTGATTGTGGTTTGCTGCAGCTAATCGCGGCTGTAAGAAGGGATACAGGCGCTGCCTCAATGGCCGCTGCATAAAACACAGCTCCTGGTGTGACGGCACAGATGACTGTGGAGACCGATCAGATGAACTGCCCTGCAACAGTGAGTATAAGGAATTTCTCAAGATTCGGGTTCAGGATTCTGGACTACTAATGGAATAGGGGTTTAACAATACACACTGCTCTGAATTCCATTTCATTCCTCAAACTGAGTTTGCAATACGTTTTCTTAAAAAAAAAAAAAAATTAATACTTCTTAAATGTATTTTCCATCAGAATAACCCTGTAGTTAACCAGCATTTAATATATTTCTCGAAACTTTTAAAAGGTTTCAGTCTGAACATTAAATGTTTGATTGCAGTGTAACCATATCTTAAATAACCATATGAAAGGATTTGTTTTATTTTTAAAGAGAAACAATTTGAAAACGTGTACTCTTCTTGCATAAAATTGAAAACCAAATAAACTGTCAGTCTGCTGCTGTTAAAAAATAAATTACAAGGAGATTAAAAGGTTTGTGAGAGCATGACTTGCACCCTCTGGTGTTTGAAAATGCAATTGCATTAAATGTTGTTCATGTATAGTATAAAAATAATACACTGCTCAAAAATTTAGGGGATATTCTTATACTAAACATCCACATCCTATATATGTATAGTTTGTTTGCCAGGCAAATTTCTTAGGACCCACCCACTATAGGTTTAATTGTGCATTTGTCATGGAAAATGCACAATTTTAATCCAAATGAGCTGAACTTTCCCAATGCAGAAGTGTCTTCTTGCTTACAGCGCATTCAGTACAATCATTGAAATGTTTACTATGGCAGTTAACGCAATCTCTCCGTTACGGTAGATCATGGAGACCTGTTAATTGCTCACAGTCTAAAAATGCCATCCACCTCTAATCGCAGGCCATACTGCTCACAAAATTATTATATTTCAAAATGAAATATCGCATAATGAAATATCCCCATTGAACTGTGCAAGTGTAATGACCGCATAAATGTTAAATAATATATTCCATTATATTTCAGTATCGCACTAGAATTCTGAAGTAGTGAATTAAAACAATTCATTAATTTATTGATTTGTAATTTATATATATACTGCTCTGTATTGAAGTACTATTAACTGGTGGGTATGTGCTTCCTCTCTCAGTGACCTTGTGCAGTGCCTCTGAGTTCCAGTGTAAAGACGGCTCATGCATATCCAACTCCAGCCGCTGTAACCAGGTGGTGGACTGTGAGGACGCTAGCGATGAAATGAACTGCAGTAAGTGTTTCCACTGCACACAGGGTTCACATGCACAAGTCCCAGTTTGTGCATACACAATCATGCAGGATGGGTAAATGTTGTCTGAAGAGCCAAGTAGTGTTAACCAGGCATGAGCTAAAACTAGGGATAGGCCACATTCAGGATTGTTTAACCAGTACATGTCTTGTTGTGTAACATTGTGAAAAGTTGTAATTGGCACAATCATCTTAGCATTGTAGCTCCCTGAGAGTTTACTGCCAGCTTTTCAACGGGGTTAAAAACAACAAAGAGGTGGTTAAATAACAAATGAACGCCAGCTAGTAAGCTGCTACAAGGCGGACTGAGTTGCCCTATCTGGCTTTCTTCATCATTGGAATGATTTGGGACTGCATGTGCACAAATAAGTCTAAAAGCTTTCAATTCCAATTGCAATTTTAACAGGAGGTCAAACTGGGTATTTCCCCTCAGCACAAGTGGGACAGCACCAAAAAAGAGGTTTAATTTTCTTCAGGTCAATTTCATTTCATTTCTTAATAAACATCCGTTCCTGCATTCCTCAAACACATGAAAAAAGACTATTTATTTTTGGTCATGAGGTAAAAAACGAAATAATGATGTGATTTTAGACAGTGATTGTAATCATGATTTGGTACAAAAGCAGCATCCAGGCAATGTTCTTTGAATAGGAAGGCTGGGCAGATGTCAACAAATGTGTGAGAGAAATGTTTTAAAATAATATTCATCAAAGAAATTTTGGAATGGATTTACATATTTCTTCGTCTACAGTGCATCACATGCTTAAATGACTTAAAACATTAGTTTGGTCATTATTGGATCTGGCTTGATAACAATTATTTAGGCCCGATACCTATCTGCTATCACATCTTAAAACACTTTCGTTGCATCCGTTGCTATTTTACTTTTATCATCCTTGAGCTTAAAATATCTCCACACATCTGGCATGATGACCACACTGCTAGCTTTTAACAGTTTTAGCTCGAGTTCTAGCTATTGCTCACGTGACACATCTTTGTTTACGGCGTGTCGTCCAAATTGTAGTAAAGCATAAACGTGATAATAAAGATATCGGATTAAACTGTTTTTTTCCCTCATCCGATCTCCGATCCAGTGATTTTGCCAAATATCGGGCCGATATAGAATATCGGATCAGTACAGCCCTAGTCATAATATAAAACAATTAAATGAATTTGACCAAATTTGCATTTTGTGCACTCTTCCAGGTTTTTCTGATTTGGAGTTGTATTTTTTAATGCCACTTATTTCCCTTTCAGTTGAAACCCTGTATAAACCCATATTTAGTAAATTACTCATAACATTTTCTCTCTCAGGCCCAACCGACTGCTCCAGCTTTTATCTGTTGGGTGTTAAAGGCGTGGTCTTCCAGAAGTGCGAGTACACCACGCTGTGCTATGCCCAATCCTGGCAATGCGACGGCTCCAACGACTGTGGAGACTTTTCTGATGAGAGGAATTGCCCAGGTCAGGCACAAATACGTTTAAATTGAAAATCAACCAAAAAGCACAGTTTTTGATCAGCACAATAAGTCGTCTGCTTTTGTGTGACAGAGAAACGGAAGATGAAATGTCCCGTCAACTTCTTTGCCTGCTCAAGCGGTCGCTGTATACCCATGAGCTGGACATGTGACAAAGATAACGACTGTGAAAACGGGACAGACGAGACTCACTGTGGTTAGTAACCAGCCTGAAACTTCATCAGCCTTGAAATGTTCCCTTCTCTAGTTCACTGTGTTGCCTCTAAGGGGCATGACTGGAAAGTACTGGGATTAACTGTGTTCTGTTTGTTCTAGATAAGTTCTGCTCGCCGACACAGTTTGCATGTGGAAACCATCGCTGTATCTCCAGCTCCTGGGTGTGTGACGGCACAGATGACTGTGGAGACGGCACAGATGAGGGCAGCCAATGCAGTGAGTCATAGCTGTGTGTGTGTTTGTGTGTTTGTGTGTGTGTGTGTGTGTGCGCTTGTATGGGAATTGGTTGGGGAGTATCAGTAGTAAAGATCAGAGGGTGCATTCAGACATCATATATGACATATCCTCCAAAATGTCTTCTATTGGATATTGATATCTATCTATCTTTGGGATGTTTAAAGATATTTGTATAGTGCTTTTCACACACGCAGTTAATACTAAGGTAAGGCAAGTTTATTTGGATAGCACCATTCATACACAAGGCAATTCAGTTAATACTGTAGTTATTAAACTTTTTTAAATTTTATGAGAGAACAAAAAAAACACATTTTTATTTTCAGTTTTCACTTCACTATGGTAAATATTTACCACAATGTTTTAATGGTGGTGAGATTATATCCATTATGCTGAACTAGATCACTGAATCCTCACCTAAGCTTATATAACAGTCCGGTAGCCTTCATGTTGCTACTAAACACTTTACAAATTGGCATTCCAGGCTCGAAGACGTGCAGTCCTGAGGCCTTCCACTGTCCCGACTCTCATTGTGTGCCCCAGCGCTGGAAGTGTGATGGCCAGAAGGACTGTCCAGATGGAGCAGATGAAGGCGTGCTGGCTGGCTGCAGTGAGTGTCACAGTGAAGCATGACATGACCAAGATAGCCAAAACATGTTTCTTTATACTGATAACCTTTGTTTCTTTCTCACTCCATTACTTCATAGCCAACAATAAGACGTGTGACACCAGTGAGTTCCAGTGCCAGAACAAAGAGTGCATTCCCAAGCACTTTGTGTGCGACCATGACTTGGATTGCCGCGATGGGTCTGATGAGTCTCCTGAATGTGGTGAGTGTCGAAAGCTGCCTCCACTTGACTCAGAGTGTAACCACATTATGCAGCTTGTGTGTAGAATAGCAAACAGTTGAATGTTTCCTGAGATGTTTGTCAGTTACGATACTTGGACCAAGCATTGGCAGTGCACAACGAAACCTCATTCGAACGAATCTTCTTTAAATATTTGGACACTAAATTGCAAAAATTGGTGCGATCTTCCGACCATGACACAGATAATCCAATTCAGTCGGTGGTGATAATGCAACCAAAATTAGTCAAATTTATTTATATAGCACTTTTTACAATGGTGCATTGTCTCAACCTTATATTCTCTCTCTAATGCCAATCCCAAAATGAGTGGAAAGAAAAAAAAATATCGGACTATAGAAGGAAAAAAACTTGTATGAGTACCAAGACTCAAAGGTACCCAGCCTTCTTGGGTTATTATATTTATTATCGAATATTTAATATTCTATTATATAATTATTTTATGTATATGTACATCAGTCTATGGGTGCGATTTCAGACACTCCCTCAGTCTTGGCGCCAGTCATTGTTGATTTCTGTATTATTTTCGTTGTATTTACATTTACATTTATGGCATTTAGCAGACCCCCTTATCCAGAAAGACTTACAACTTATATAGTCTTACAATCCAAGCAATCATGGGTTAAGGGCCTTGCTCAAGGGTCCAACTGTGGCAGCTTGGCAGAGGTGGGATTTGAACCCTTGACCTTCTGGTCCAGAATCCAGTGCCTTAACCGCTAGGCTACCACAGTCCCGTATTACATTCCTTTGCTCTAGTCATGCTTTTAATAATTAATACTAATATAGGCGTATGAAACAATCATTTAGGAGTAGGGAATGGAGGTTCCGAGGTTCCACTGTATTCAAAGTCAAATGTATTTATATAGCGCTTTTTACAATGGTGCTTTGTCTCAAGGCAGCTTTACAATATGATATGATCTTATCTTATCTGTACACCTAAATCATTCATTAGTTGTAGACGATACGATAGGTCACACCCCCTAGCTGAATGTAATGCAAAGAAATGGAGTATTCACACTATGATCATGATCTTAAACCGGTACAGCTGTTGGTTCTAGATGGTTTGCTATCTGATGTCCCTTGTCCTTCCCATAACAGAGTATCCCACTTGTGGTCCCAACGATTTCCGCTGTGCTAATGGTCAGTGCCTGAAGCAGAAGAACTGGGAGTGTGATGGGGAGTTCGACTGTCATGACCACTCTGATGAAGCCCCCAAGAATGTTGAGTGTACAGAGCCAGGTACCGTTTTTATTTGCCTTGTTCTAATGACAGCAGACGCCTCATATTAGCTTAGTGGTCATATATGTGATAAGTGAAACATAGAGCTATAAAAAGGTAGTGGTCGTAAAAGCTCTGGCTTTGAGCCAGCTATGTCATGTGGTGTGTGAACTTTAGGGGGGGGTTGATGGGAGCCTGTTTGCCGCCTCATTAGCCTCCCCTCTGCCTGTAGATTTTTATCACTTCATAGAGCTTGTGCATGTGCTGCTGTTGTCCCGATATTTCCAGAAAGCCGGAGTAATGGATTAAAAGAGGAAAAGTTAAAGTAAAGCACTTACTCTATTGGTAAACTAGCTGCCATGCTAAGCTAACTGCAGTCTGTGTTCTGAAGGATTCAATTCACTTTGTGTGTCTTTCTTTAATTCCTGCAAGAATGTCAGCTTTGTGTTTAACACTGAGCAAGTAAACGAACAATCAATAAATATGCTTTTAGTGACATTTTTGTTTGTTGGTGTTCCTTGTGGTTCTTCTAATGTAATATATGTGGCTCAAAAAGGCTGGGAAACACTGTTATAAACTAACCTTAAAAATGGTAGTAAAATTGAATTGTGAATTTGTTATCGAATCAGAGTAAAGTATATTTCTACACCACTAGTAATAATACTAGAATTCTGTAAATCTGGTCGTGTGTGTGTTTACAGAGAAGCGCTGCAATGACTCAGGACACCTGTGCGGTAACGGAAAGTGTGTGAGTGAGGACGTGCTGTGTGACAGGAAGGACGACTGTGGAGACGGATCAGATGAACACAACTGCTTTGTCAACGAGTGTCTCAATAACAAACTTAGTGGCTGCACACAGCACTGTGAAGACCTGAAGATCGGTTACAAGGTCTGTGTGTGCGTGTCTGTGCGCGCCTGTCTGTCTGTGCGCGCCTGTCTGTCTGTGCGCGCCTGTCTGTCTGTGCGCGCCTGTCTGTCTGTGTCTCTGTGGATGGGTAGATATGATAGAGTAGTTTGGTTAATTGATGGAAAGATGGCTATATAATACACTGCTTACAAATATTAGAGGTTATTTAATTGTGGGATATTTAATTCTGAAGTATCCTCTAATTTTCGTGAGCAGTGTATATGGTGGATTGATGTGTAGTAGGGGTGGAGGGAAATTCACATTATTGATGCATCTCAATGTAGATGTGACTGATTCACAGATTTCTGAAAAAATATGATAGTATATTATTATAATGTTATGATTGGGTTAAACACCGTTGATGAGTAAAAGACTGACTTAAGACCGCTATCCTGACATCTGATTGGTTGTTTGTGTGGTGCTCTCAGTGCCGCTGCGAGCCCGGGTTCCGTCTGAAGCATGATGGGAAGACCTGTATGGATGTGGATGAGTGCACCACCACTTACCCCTGCTCACAGCGCTGCGTTAACACCTACGGCAGCTTCCACTGCTTCTGCGTGGAAGGCTTTGCAACGCACGCTAATGACTCCACACGCTGCAAGTCCACCTCTGGTATGCTGATTTTAAAAATGAATAGAACGGAGTAAATGTGTTAATACGTAATATTTTAGAAAATATGCGTGTAGGAAAACCGTTGTTTCTGCAACTCATGTACTTTTAATCAGCTCTTCTTTCCATATTGGTTCACTTTGTAGTTCTAAAGTTACAGACTGTAGTCCACTTGATGCTCTGCATGCTTTTAACCCCTTTTCACCCTGTTCTGAAATGGCCAGGAACCCCCACAGAACAGGTACAATTTGGGAAGGTGAATCAGTACCTGTTCTGTGGTGGTGGTGGTGTTAGTGTGTGCTGAGCTGGTAGAAATGGTTCAGGTACAGCAGTGCTGCTGGAGTTTTTAAACACAGCGTTCCACCATGTCGATTTAATGCCAGGGACAGCAGCTCATCTGTTGTTGCACAGTTTGTGTTAGTCATCCTCTAATCTTTTATCATGCTCAGAAGATGCTGGTGGCTGGATAGTTTAGCAGTCCAACAGTGACACCGAGGTATTCAAATACCGCAGGAATTGTTGACTCCTACCACCACAACGCAAGCTAACACCATCACCACATCAGTGTCACCTCATTGCAGAACAGGATGGAACTATAGAATTGCTGGTGAAAAAGACAATGTGTAGAAAAAGGTTTTGGTTTTATGGCTTGACTCTGTATTTCACATATTGGTGCATCAGTTATTTGCACCAAGACCAAACTTTGTTATACAACCCAATGCGAGTGTGTCTCTGTCTGTGTTCACACTCACTGCTGGACATTTCTCTTTGTAGAAGAGGACCCTTACCTTATCTTTGCTAACCGCTACTACCTGAGAAAGCTGAACCTAGATGGCAGCAACTACACCCTCATCAAACAGGTACCAGTTCTCGCCTTTAATAATAATTCTGAGGTGGTTGCATTTTTTTAACACCAGAAAACACAATCATACACCATGCCCGACAGATTTCATACTACAATAGGTTCAAAATGTATGCAAAAAATATGAAGAAAAAAAAAAAGAATTATTTTGCATTGCTCACACTATATAAATAAAATCTCGGTTCTCGATCACTTTGGAAAAATTCGGTTCTCGGTGCATTTAGAAAAATTTGTCTCAGTTCTCTTAAACTTGTATTAGTTGAGCTCTGCTGTTTATCATTTTACATTTTTACAACCAAAAAGAAAACAGGAACCGAGTCCTCCAGGTCACAGCTTGCTGTTAGCTTAGCAGCTTTGCTAGTGCGGTGAGTTCAACAATAGAGTAAGTGTTCTGCTTCTACTTTTCAATTTCTATCCATTACTCATCAAATTACATTAGATTTACCATACTTTATTATAAAATAAGCTTTGTGCTATTGATTGTAGGTAACTGTAGGTTCATGTAAGTGTTAATGTGGAGCTGTGGTGGCCTAGTGGTTAAGGTAATGGACAATGAACCAGGAGGTCCAAGCTTTAAATCCCACCTCTGGCACAGCTGGGTCCCCGAGCAAGGCCCTTAACCCACAATTGCTTGGATTGTAAGATTGTATACGTTGTAAGTCGCTCTGGATAAGGGCGTCTGCTAAATGACATAAATTTAATGTGTAAGTATTAATTTTGAATCAGGGGGCACCTTTAATGTACAACCCCATTATAATGCCACATACAGTCTGGATTTTCTGTGAAATTTCCGTGAAATTATTCCTTATGGGAACTTTTTTGCTTGGTACTCGACAAACCTTCCAAAGCGAATAAACAACGACAACCGTGGTACCGATGGTATCGATTGTAAAATTTATCACTGTGAAAAAATCAAATCGTGAACCCTGTATGGCGGATTGAATTGAACTGTGAGCAGGGTGTATCGTTACATCCCTAAGTGCTGCTACAGCAAGACAAAAGTGACTGTGATGCGTTTTTTCAGATCTTGTCCTGTGTTTGCTTGACAGGGTCTGAACAATGCCGTAGCACTGGACTACCACTACGCAGAGCAGATGATTTACTGGACGGATGTAACGTCGCAGGGGAGCATGATCCGGCGCATGCTCATGAACGGCTCTAACGTGGAGGCAAGTTAACAACAAAACGAAATTGAAAACTGTTATAATGGGCTTTTGCTGTTCTTAATGTTAACTAATACTGGTAACTAAATCTGTTAATAATCAGTACTGACGCTGCTTGTCCTCGTCTTGTGGACTATATCCAGATAAGAATTTAATCACATGCATTTATGCCTAATAATGACTCCAGTCAATCAAATTAAAACGTAATTACTGTGTGGCACACATATTAATCAGCCCATAACACTGGAACACCCACTTCTAGGGTCGTTCCTGCCTAGCGCCCTATGTTGCCGGCAAGGCGCCGGCTTTCATGCGACCCTGACCAAGGATTAAGTGAATGAACATGATAAATAAACATCCTTTTATTTGCTGTGCGAAATCACATTCAACTTATGAGTGTATTTCCACACCGTATTAAATGACTTTATACCAGGGGTGCACAACCTCTTTTAACCAAGGGCCGATTTCAAATTAACACCTACACTAGCGGGCCACACATTTTTACAG
>JAUZSV010427392.1:0-10438 GCA_034780495.1 Parotocinclus cesarpintoi | reverse complement strand
CACACCAAAAGAACAAAAAAAAAAAAAAAAAAAATATATATATATATATATATATATATATATATATATATATTCATTCTGATTAACTGATCTCTTTCAATGCAAGGGATACATTTAGGTTTCTGTCATGATTTGATTTCCCTGCTACCTAAACACCCTACTGCTAAAATTACCTATGTCATTAGCCATATGAGAAAAACGTCTTGACAAATGTTAATTAAAGATGACATTAGCAACCATTGTCATTGGTAAGTATTTCACTCCTTTTACTGGTGGGAATGTGCAGGTGCTAATATGGCCAATCTAATTGACTAGCTGAGCTAATTAAGCACTGAGGTGGCTGGATGGTGGTTCTGTAAGCTTAGCCTACAGTTGTGGCTTGTCACTAATGATTCCAGCAAATAAGATATTCAATCATTAACTGCTGCTGCTGCTTATTTTTTTTTGTTACCAGTTGTCCATTCACAGTACAGTAGATGGTAATGTCGAGTGCAGAGCACTTTAACTCATTCTTTATGTTAGTTAGGTTCAGAATTTTACATGGAAGGCCATCTCTTTGGCATGACTTCTCCCCTTTTCTCTCTCTCCCAGCCCCCTTCTCTCCACAATCAATCAGTCATAAAGAAACACACCCACCACCACCAATCATAATGCACCCTTCCTCCTAAGGTTGCTATGAAACAATATTTTTTCTTTTTTGAACATAATTCATTTACTCTCCTGATGCATATATGTGGACAATTAACCCCCTTTGTTTGCATAATAAATTTGTATATTTAATGGGCGCGCATCCAACATGCGTACAGAGCAACACAAAGCTGGGCCACATTGTGGCAGGCGGAATGCCCAATCTACTGCAGTCATTGGCTGCTACCTGATTTCAGTGGAGAGAGTCAGGAAAGGGATGTTAAATTACCCTGAGCACTGTGCACTACTTTAATTACAGCCTTCAAGACAAGAGAAGGGTTCCATTGATGTGTAGATGAGGGTGGACTGCTGGATGGGGTGTTGAGCTGAAAGAGCCCATGTTTTGGTGATTTGCTGTCAAAAGAACAGCTGGTTTGCCATTTTTCTCTCAAATTAGATTTCAGCAAAGCAATGCAATATGAAGCGTTCAGCATGGGCAAAAACCTCAAAAGTTATTCCTTTTTCAGTTGTTCCTTCTCTTTTAACTAAGAGCAACAGGAAAAAAGTCAATCTGGAGTCGTGTTAATTAGCCAGAAATGAGGAGGAAATCATTCATTCTGGGTTCAGAGGTTGTATTGATGATCACAGAGAGGATCCACTTTCAGCCCAGAGCTTTTAGGTTTTATCTGATACATGTGTATTCTATAAACTCGTGTATATGCCAGTTTATTCAGTAATATACAGTAATGTCAGTTATATCATGGCAAGTATTGTACATTCACTTATACATTATGTATACATATGAGTAAATAATTGAGAAGTATTGCTTTATGAATGTCAATAACTCATCTTACATCAGTGAAGTTTTGAGTGGCAAATTTTCAAAATGTGTCAAAAAATGTAAAGGTTTTACCCGAGTTCAGTGATGTGATGTCTTCACACTCTCAATTTGTTTTCATTATGCTGTTGAAAAGATTGTGTGGGGAATTATAATTCAGTGATATTCTGACAAGCAGAAAGTTGCCACCCCCTTCTCAACCTTCTGACCCAGGATTGATGTTGAAGGGGATCACGGACAGGTAGACAGACAAACACATACACATGCTTATTTTTCTATTAATGTGGACATTCTAACTGTAGAAATAAATACTATACCTATACCTAATCCTAATCTTAATCACTATAATCTTAATCATTTTAATTTACAAATCACTGTAATTCAAGCAAATATTGTGGCTGGGTTTTTTTTTAGTTTTCGTTTTTGTTTTGAAAGGGAATTATCTTTATAAGAGGCAGCAAAATAATGTGAGTGTGAGGTCCCCACAAGGATAGAAAGATTTTTTTTACCTTGTGAGGACCTCACAATATGCCGCACACTCGCATGCACACACACACACACACACACACACACACACACACACACACACAGAGATAACTAATGGTATATCAGCATGTACCCCTAACCAAAAACCAAATACCGGTAAGCATTTCTGTTAAAAAAAAAAAAAAAAAAAAGAAGAAGAAGCAGTCAAAAAGGTGAGGACTAGAAAGTGTTCCTCACTAGTCAACATTCCAGATTTTTCCATCAGTGTAGGGACATTTGGACCTCACATGTACAGTAAGACAGCGCACGCACCCACACGCACCCACGCACAGTGGCCAAAAGCAGGTTTTCAATGCCAGACATATGAGCCAATGTATAGTAATATACAGTATCTCACAAAAGTGAGTACACCGCTGACATTTTAGTAACTATTTCATTCTATTTTTTCATGGGACAACACTGAAGATATGACACTTTGATACAATGTAGTTGCCAGTCTACAGCTGGTATGACAGTGTATATTTGCTGTGCCCTCAAAATAATTCAACACACAGCCATTAATGTCTAAACCACTAGCAACAAAAGTGAGTACACCCCTAAGTTAAAAAAAATCTTTGGTATGTGAATAACTGTAATGCCTTCAGCAATAGGCCTTCTCAACGGATAATGCATAAATTTCTCATTTGAGGCATATTATATTCATCTTCTTTACAACTTGGGTATTATTAAGCTAACTCAGTTCTGATACATACTCATTAGCCAAAAAAGAACACAACCAGACAGAAATATTGGATCACTGCAAAACATTGCATGCAGTTCTGTCTCAGGCAGATTGATTCTGGATGTGGTCCGATTAGACACGGGTTCTAACTACAAGACAATGGGCAGGTTCAAGTATGATGGCCTTGAGGTGAGAGATTCCAATTCTGCTTTTACTGTGCAGTGACGCACTGCACCAAGTGTGGGTTTGATGATCTGGGGAACCATCACATACACCAGTTAGTCACCCCAGTAAATAACACAAAGAGGACTAGCAACTCATGAATAGTTGAAGAACTGGACATTCTGTAGCCACTTGTTGCCTCTCATTAAAGGGCTTCCGACTGGCATTTTTAGCACGATGACACTCACCCACAAAGATAGAATTTTGCAAGTATGTCTCCACGAGATTGCAACAATTCCTTGACCTGCTCAGTAGCCAGAATTATCACCAGTCAAGCATTTATGGGACCAGCTGGGATGCCAGCTTCAGAAACTTATGAATGTGGAGGAACTACAGGCCCAACTGCAGCATCTTTGTATTAGTAAAATAACTGTAATATTATTAATTACTGCATGTCCTGTGGCTCAGAAATAGGAGCCAGCTGCCTGTAAAATACAATTATTGTTGACCTGGGTTTAAACCCCAGCCTGAAAGTACAAAGTGAAGACATTGTGCTAGAGTAAAGTCCGACACCGGATCTCACCTTAACCTTGTCTAGAATAAGCGGTAGTAAAATGGATTATTTACTGTGTTTTATTTAATAAGCCTAATTTAATCTGTCTTATAAATCTGGTATTCATCAGGTCAGATGCCTCTCCTGAACCAACACTCCACAGTAGAATGAGCTTTCTGCACACATATCACTCAACTTTCATGCTACAAGCACCAACTCAGACTAACTCGGACAGATATTTCCGAATTCCAGCTCTTAGATGTTAATATATATATTAATGTGTATGTGTATGTATATATATATATATATATATATATATATATTTTAACTAATATTAACTAACTTTAATTTAGCTAACTCAGTTCTGATACATACTCAATAGCCAAAAAAAGAACACAACCAGATAGAAATGGTGGATGCAGTTCTGTCTCAGGCAGATTGATTCTGGATGTGGTCCAATTAGACACTGGTTCTAACCACAAGACAATGGGCAGGTTCAGGTATGATGGCCTTGAGGTGAGAGATTCCAATTCTGCCCATATATTAACCTAAAGCACTTGGAAATCAAATGGAATCACTGCAATAGCCTAGGCAACAAAATGTCAAGAAACCAAAGACTAACAAACTGCATGAAAAGTCTGACATGTCTGGTATAAAAATCACTAAAATATTCAACATAACACAGCACACTTTCACTATGAATTCTAGAAGACTAACCATAGTGCAAGAGGCTGGATTTGACAGAATGCAGGTAAGAAAAACAGTTTATTAGAAAACAGTTGGAAAACATACAAGATGGGAACATTTGTAGATCTGTTTTTCTTTTGATTGAATCACACACCATCCTTGTGCAGGTAGTAGGGACTATTGCTTATTACTGATTTTTCTTTGTTTATTTTAATCGTTTCACGTCACTTTCAACATCAATGGCTATATCATCAATTAACAAGGTTACTTTTGAACTAGTCATACATGCACAGATTGGGATAGTTTAGCGTAAACAATTAACCTTATGCATGTCTTTGAACTGTTGGAGGACACTGGATCACCCACACAGACACAGAGATGACATGCAAACCCCACACAAAAAGATCTTGAGATCAGGATGGAACTGAGGACGCTGGAGCTGTGAGCTGACCACGATAGCCACTTGTGCCACTTAATTACTGATTTCAGGTAACATCATTGTTGGAGCCATATATGGTTTTATTTAAATTTATGTTTAATTTTAAACACTGAGGGCACTGGGTCCAGGCGGGGTTGTTGAGAAAGCTAGCAGAAAGAATGTTGATCCTATCGTATCCTCTCGTAGCGTATGGTAGCATGAATCGACAAGTGGAAATTTATATGCAATGGTGTTTGCCTGTTCAATGCTGTATAGAGTATGGAATTTATTTTCTGAGTAAGAATAATAAATGAATTGTTATATTCAAAGTTTGAAACGTACTAACTTTGTGATTTAATTCTCGCTGATTGGAACGCATCTGAATCCTCTAAATCTCACCTTGCAGTGACTTAAGTTGACCTGTTGTTTGTTAAACAAATAATTTCAATAATATGCCATTGTCTTAAAGTTGTAACACAGATAAAGTGTGTACTTAATGTTATCAGGATTTGCATGTAATATGAACATATTTGACCACAAGCAATCTATAACTGCAACCAAGAATTTTGAGTTTAGGGGGACTTTAAATGACAACGACAGAATCATTTTCAACTCTCTTATGTCTTTTTTCACTCCTGCCATTTGTCTTTTTCTGTTCTTTTCTGATTAGCAGCCACATTCTATCACTCAACAGACAACTCAATTTTCATCCTGAAGGGAGGGAGACGGGATGGGTGGCAGAGCAGACTCCAGTGGGCTGGCTGCCGAAGCCAATGATTAGACTCTGCCAAACTGCCAGGGTCAAAGAGGCAGAATTATTTGGCTTGTGTAGACAGCAATTTCCCTGAGCCACATGAGGCGAGTCATCGCAAGCTGTTGCACATGTGCACCGGGGAAGCCGTGTGTCTGGGGTTAGAGTACACCCTGCATTCCCTACAGAAATTCGAATGTTGAAAGTAACAATGAACTGGTGGGGTCAGGGGACTGAAGCATTTAATTTGACTCCTTCTGAGGGAGCGGCCTGTCAATTCCCAAGGCTAGTTCACAGCTCTGGCACTGCCCAATAATCACACCAGGGCTTTATTCTTTTTTTCTTTTTCCACAGCTCTCCATCTTTCCTTTTTGAGGATAGGACTGTACATTGGGGTCACGTCACCTTCACTTAGCCTATCGTAAGTGGCAGAATTTAATGATGAGGTTGCTCTCCCCTGTGCATACTTCTGCACTCTGGTCCAAACAAAAGCTCAAGTTGTTCCCTAAGACGAAATGCTAGCAGTAGTGCATTAGTGGGTCTCAAAAAACGCACCAGATTTAGCATGGGTTTCAGACTGTCGACTGCTTGTTTGTGTTAAAAAATATTCCTAGGACCATAGATGTACTGTATAAAGATACTTTGTGTTCAAATCTGATTCTGGGACGATATATTCCTCTTATGATATGTTAATATCACACGATACATTTCTGCATATTGTCAATCAACAATGGTGTCAACTGCTTCTTAACAACTATACTGCTCATTAAAATTAGAGAATATTTCAAAATGAATGAAATATAACAATTTCTGTGAGTCGTGTACATGGGCATTACATAATTTTGCAACAGATAATTCTTAATTTCTCATTATTCATGTGCCTTTTCAACTTCCACATATTATGTGATACGAGTCCATTGCAGTGCAGGATAATCACACATTCATCTTCATTTACATCTTAAGATACAATTAAATCTACTTTTATATTTTTTAGAAATGCAGATGCAATCTCTTAACCACAAATATATTGTGCAAGGTTCACTAACACTGTCTAAGTTGTCTAGCTTCTAAGTTAAACTCTTGGAAAAGAATTGCAATATAATTTGACATACAAAAGTTTGAGCACCCCTGTTCAAAATTACTTTACTATGAACAGTTAAGCAAGTTAAAGATTAAATGATCTCAAAAATGCATTAAGGTAAAGATAAAACAAACTTTTTAAGCAATATCAGTGTATTGTTTTGTTTTTGTACAATTGTATAGTAACAAAAGTAAAGGAGTACATTGCAAAAGCATGACAACCCTATGAGATTTGAGCACTCAAACAACTTTGACTGAAGTCTCAGACCTTGCTTAGCCTGATAGGGATATGGCTTGTTCACAATCACCATTAGGAAAGGCCAGGTTATGCAGATTATATTTCAAAGCTTTATAAATATTCAGACACCTCTAAGCTTGTCCCAAAAAACTGTTTTCAGGTAGCCATTACCTCCATTCAAAATAGAATTAAGAAATTGCAGTTAACAGGAACAGTGGAGGTCAAGATATGGTCTGGAAGAGACAGCTTGCTAGAAATGTAAATCAGATCCCCTACTTGACTGCAAAATACCTTCAAGAATGTTTAGCAGACTGTATTTGTGGTACATTGTTCAACTGTTCAGTGACACTGCACAAATGTGGCCTTTAAGGAAGAGTCATAAAAAAGAAATGTTCAGTGTTAGTTTGTAAAAGAAAAGAAACATGTCCTGTAGACCGATAAAATTGAACTAGAACTCTTTGGCAAAAGTATGCTTGAAGAAAAAAATGCCACAGAATTTCATAAAAATAACAGCTCTCCAACTATAAATCATGGGGGTGGATCAATCATGCATGCAAATTCTGGAAGCAAGCATAACACCATCTGTAAAAAACTGAGGGTGACTTCTACAAATAAATAATGATACAAAACAATAAAAAGAACAGTGCATGCAAGATGGCCAAGGAATCTCACAGAACTGGAAGACTTCTGCAAGGGAGAATAGATGAAAATCCCTAAAATAACAATTGAAATACTGTTTACAAAGCGTTTCTACTTTTTTCTTAAGGAAATATGTCGTTGTTATGACTTTTGAAGATTACTTAATCTTTAAGTTGCCTAACCGTTTACAGCAGCTGTAATTTTTACCAGGGGTGTCCAAACTTTTGCATGCCACTGTGAGTAGTCTTGTGCAAGCTCCCTAATTCAAATCGATTTTTGAGTCAAATCAGTTGTCCGGAGAAAACTCCATGCAAACGATATGTATATGTGTCAGAAATACCACTGAAAACATGAGTTGAATGCATCTACACAGCATCCCTAATGCCACTACATTTTGAATTTATGTGATTTCTAGAATTATAATTATAGAAATATATTACTTAAGAGTATGGTATAATGGTCCTGATACTTTTGTTTGAAGGGATCCTTCAAAAAATATTATGGAAAACACGAAAGATCGGCCAAATCTGTTCAGATTCCTCCCAAAGCAAACATAGTGGCATATTTTAAAACACATTTGTCACCAACAACTGCCTTTCCATTATACGTGTGAATTGTGTTTTCTCAATACTGGGAATTGCAGAATTCCTATCTATTCTAATCATGCACCACTGACTGATAGATTAGGTTATACATGGTAGATGGTAATGGTAGATCAAATATACATGTTGCTTGACTATTAAACATGTTTATATGTAATGCTAAACTAATGAACATATCGTTCAATTACTTATGGTACTATTCTCAGCTACATGCAATGTTACTAATTGTGATAGTATACCAAAATGATGTGTTATACTCAATGTCAAAATATCACCTGGTGTTTTAGACATCCACTTGTGAAAATTCACCTTCTGACAGGTGCAACAGAATGAGCAGAAGTTGGGAAAGTTGTGGTGAATTCTTCCAGGCAGCCTTTTCAGAGTAAGTGTTTTTGCGAGACAGGAGCTGTTGCAGTGACAGTGGATGCAAACAGGGGGGACAGCTGTGTAATTATACTATTTTTACTGCCAGCAGCTCAGTATGCAAGAGGGGAATTAGCATCACACCTGTACATAATTGGCTAAATTAGCTTGTATAATGCCAGCGCAGAGCAGCATTGGCCGCTGGCAGGGGAGGGAGCGGTGCATGGAGAATCTCAGGATTTGTTTGGACTCCCTCTGGAATTTCAGGCTGGGGAAGAAAAGCATGGCCTGTAATCTTATAGATCAGGCTAAGGGTGCATTTGAGGACCCCCTTCGCAAGTGTTGTCAAACAATAGGAAAGCTGAGACGCTGATCTACTTCTCCTGTATGTGTTTGAACAGGAAAAAGAGGCAAACAACCCAGAACTTACTTGCTCTAATCCACTTTAATGCTTATCAAACCAATGGAGTGTCGTGACAGTTCTAGTCCACTTTAATAGAACAGAAAGTCTTACAGATAACTGAGTAAGCCGCATGAAGATCTGTTGGGAGTGCCAAATTGTGGCTGTGGTTCAGCACAATGAGGATTAGAAATAACCAGGGGTCAGTAGGCTATTATAGTTTGGTGAGAATTTTCAGTTTTGTAATAATATGAAAAGTTATTCTTACATATCAATATATTGTATCAGAAAACATAGCAAGAAACCCCTTAGCAAAGTACACATGCAGTAACATCTGATCATCTGAAATACCCATATTTATTTATATAAAATTGAAATTCCAAAAAATTCCAAACAGATGCAATAGAATGGTGGAAGCTGCCACATACAGACAACTAGACTAAAATGTACATTAAAGTAGTACAACACTACAAGTACTATTACAAATAATGTACACTTAACGATCATTTTATTAGGTACACCTCTATGTTTGTACACTCACTGTTCATTTTATCAGTTCCACTTACTATACAGAAGCACTTTGTAGTTCTGAAATTATACAGGACCAGTGCAGATCAGGTACTATTTCGATGATGGGTCATTCTCAGCACTGTAGTTACACTGATGTACTGATGGTGTGTTAGTGTGTGTTGTGGTGGTACGATTGGATGAGACACAGCAGTGCTGATGAAAATTTTAAACAATGTTCACTTACTGTGCACGTATATTACTCCACATTGTAGCTGTAAAGTTAGAGACTAGTGTTAGAGACTAAGGTTAGAGCTAGTGATTCTCTAATCCTTCATCAGTGCTCAAAGAATGTGGCTGGACATTTCTGGCTGTTTTCAGTCCAGCAGTGACACTGAGGTATTTAAAAATACCAGTGGCATTACTGTCTGATCCATTTATACCAGCACAACACACACCAACACAAAACATCTACATCAGTGTTGCTGCAATTCTGAGAATGATCCACCACCCAAAGAGTACCTGATCTGTACTGACCCTTTGAAGAACAACAAAAGTTTCAAATTTTCTGTGTTGATAACTTTTGAACCACAAGAGATTTTATATTCGATTGTGTCAATTGATTTCTGAGGCAATTCTAGTCTTCTTTTATATGTTCCATGACCTATTGGAACTTGCCCTTGAACCAATATGGCAGCTTTCAAGATTGAGGCCAAAAACAATTTACTCACCCATTACTTGCTGCGGTATTCAGATACGTAATTTTTTCCTTTTGTTTCTGAAACCATACTGTTTCGAATATTGTTTTAGAAATACAAACTACCTCTACCCTTTGGAATTGCAAATTATGTCACTTTTTGCTTATACTGAATGTACTGAGAAGTGAGGCTTCAAAAGGAGCCTTTACAGCATGTTCAAGGTAAAAGACATGATGCTAAAGACACTGAATATTTATATCCCAGGGCTGCAAGATAAGGTAATGCTCTGTTGTAGCCGGGATTTCTTTATCAATTACTTATAAATGTGGTCTGATCGTAATAATAGACAAACACATTTGGCTTAAGCTATATTAGTAATTGTACTTTTATGACAGTGTTTAATTGGCTAGTAAAAGTGCTAATGACCCATTCAAAAGTCAGGTGTTTCAATTAATGAGATGAGATTTAATTACTTTCTGTTGTGGGTTGAAGAGATGTTAAAAAAAGTGTTTGCTCTTCTCAAGAAAGATCTGTTTATACAGTGCATCTGGAAAGTATTCACAGCCCTTCACTTTTTCCACATTTTGTTATGTTACAGCCGTATTCCAAATTGTATTAAATTAATCTCTTTCCTCAAAATTCTACACAAAATACCCCATTATGACCAT
>JAUZSV010427391.1:0-18083 GCA_034780495.1 Parotocinclus cesarpintoi | reverse complement strand
GATTAATTTAATACAATTTGGAATAAGGCTGTAACGTAACAAAATGTAGAAAAAGTGAAGCGCTGTGAATACTTTCCTGATGCACTGTATGTATCCGAATAAAAGTATGTATGGATGTATTGCCTGTCTTGTACTGCATTGACAAGTTAAGCTTAAGATGAAGTCAGAAGTGCTATAAATTAAGCAAACTAACAAATATCATGAATTCCTTCTGTAGTCCAATGATGTAATGATATGATACAAGTCTACACATATAGTACTTGACTAGCAGCTCAATCTATGAAGGCATGTGGACATGGTCAAGACGACCTGCTGAAGTTAAAACCTATATCAGAATGCGAAAGGTGATTTATGTGCCATTGTTGTTAAATGGGCTGTTCTGAATATTTTAGAAACTGCTGATCTACAGGGATTTTCACAAACAGTAATCTCTCTAGCACATGATGGTCAGAAAAAGAAAATATCTAGTGACTGGCCGTTTAGGCCAAAAATTTCTTGTTGATACCAGAGGCCAAAGAAGAATGGGCAGATTGGTTTGAGCTAACAGAAAGGCAACATTAACTTAAATAACTACTCGTTACAACCAAGGTATGAAGAAGAGCCTCTGAATGCACAACATGTCGCACCTTGAATTCACACTGGCTCACCAAACGTGAACAACACAAGTTTGGAAAAATGTTGCCTGATCTGATGAGAGTCTGGTCTAAACAGGAAGCTGCTGGTGTAATTTTCAGGGGAATATAGTCATGGCACACTATGGACTCCTTAATATCATAATGCAGCCTACTTGTTGCTTGTTGCTGCCCATGTCCATGCCTTTATAACAACAGTTACCAGTATCCAAGTGCCATGTCACAAAGCTCAAATTATCTCAAACTGGTTTCTTAAAAAGTGAATTCCCTGTGCTCAAAAGGCCACCACAATCACCCAAAGGCAATCCAATAGATCACCTTTGGGATTTGGTGGAACGGAAGAGTTGCATCCAAATCTACAGCAGCTGCGTGATGCTATCAACATGAATGATATGACCAGAATCTATAAGGAATGTGTCCAGCACAAAGAAGTATTAGTTTTATTTTTTCTTTATCAACAGATTAAAAATGGGTACAGAAAGAAAGTCGATATGTTGAGCACAATTGGTTAGACATTAGTGCTGACAGTGTAGACTTTTATATCTATTTATTTTTCAGAACAGACAGGAAGGTGGGTTAAACATTTGCAATATCTCAGTTACAAAGTAATCTCTAAACCATCACCAATATGCTGTACCTTATACCCTAGTTTAATTGATGCAACACATCCTATGCGTGTGTGTGTGTGTGTGTGCACACAGAATATACGATACATAGACAGTACATACTATATACAGATGATTGCTTGACATCCATGTGGATGTTACTTGCCACATACCAAATACCAAAACATTATTCCACACCAAGTGCACATTACCTTATGTAATTTCAGGAAAGCCACTTGTGCTCATGTATTGTACTATTTAAACAAAAGGGTATTATTTTATATATGTTTTTTTTTATACCCAATGTGCATTACTAATACATTAATGCTACTATAAAATCTATCCTATTTAAATAAATGTATTTATTATTAACTATACGTACATAATTGTTTAAATTACAAATTACATATGCTGCCGTATATTTAAGGTGTATCTGAAATAATTCCAAGGCTACATTTGCTTAACCCAATTAGAGTTATGGTTTTGTAATGTTTTAAGCACACAGATACACTGGTCACAAAAATTTTATTTTGAGATATTCCCTAATTTTTGTCAACAGTACAGTTGTTCCATTTTAACACTAAAGTGTGCTGTAGCATAATCACATTTAGTGTGTTTTAATGAACTTTTTTTTACTAGGGATCCCCAACAAATAATCAATGCAAACAAATCCCACTATTTATATCTCACTTGTGACACAAGCTAACACATCACAGCCCTCTCACAACTTATCTTTAACACCTAATACACAGCTGAAATTTGTGGAACTCACAGGCTATTATGAAGATAATGACCATCTCGCCATTGTCTGCGAACATCAGCACTCACAATCCAGCTTTGTTTACAAAATTCTAGCCTTACTGAAAGGGTAAAAAAACAGTAAAATCTTGTCTGAGATGAAGAGAGGTTGGGTACTACATCTGCAATGTGGTGCAACTGGAGTAGACCGTGTTGATGAAACTTGGCCACTTTAGTTCAGAGAATGCCAATAATCATGTTTTATTAATAGACACTGTGGGCACTGGTTTTGAAAGAATACAAACTTAATAGACACATATAAATCCATTTATATATGAAATGTATATAACAGAGCAAGGCCAGCTGTCTTTTAAATAACTCTGTGAACTGCTGAAGAACCTTGAATATTCTTATTTTAAAGGTTATTTATTAAGATCTAGTTACTGGAAATTGGTGTCCTAAAAAAGTTTTAGATTAACATATCCATTTTGCAGACACTTCTAGCAGGCACAAATTATGGGTGAGAAAGTAGTTGAGTGTTAAGGACTTTGTAACAGCAGCTGGACAATGATCACAATGGAGTTTGACTGACAATCAATAGTTCTTGACCATAACCTGAGCCACCACTAGCTGGAAAAAACTCTAGGTGAAAAAAACATGAAAAAGCTAATTGATTCATTTAAAAGCTACAGTATAGAAAGTGATTTTATATGCTCTACAAAGTAAAAATAATTCACTTAAAAAGATAATAAAATGATTACATTTATTTAAAAAATATGTATATTACAGCCCCAGAGATAAGTGATAACAGCTGGAAATGGCATTGTCTAGGGATCTGGATTCAGTCCTATGTGGGGCTTGCAACATGAAGTTGGAGTGGTTCATTCACGAAACCTTGTGATGGACTGGTGCCCTGTACAAGGTGTATCTCTGTCTTTACAATATTGTAAATTAATAGTATAATGGATGAAATAATGAAAAAATATACATATAAGCATTATTTAGTCCAGTCACTCTATACTTAAGTTGAAAGCAGTATGACTTTGTTAAGGTTGGACGTTAAAAACTAGTAGCTGGCCTGTATTCATGGATCTAAGATAACTACTGGGTTTACTTTGTTTAAGCACATCAGTATGGATTCTGGCCATTTGTGCATATAACAGATTGTTTACCGCTCAGGTACTGTTTAAACTGGAACTCGTGTAAGTGTCTTTGCAGCTCTGTCTGAGCTAAAGAAAAAAGGTTTTGAAAACCAATGGCAGAGGAATGCAGGGTTAAATGTCTAGACTGTGACCAAAATATATAGGTTTAGAGTGGGGGAGAACTGTGGTTTCAAAAGTGCAATCTGAGCCCAGTGACCTTGACCCAAGGTGGCCTAGACTGTTTCTGCACTTCATCTAGGCTATTCATTCTCACACATGCAGGCCATTTCACCAATGACCCACATGCATCGATGTGATTTATTGGTGGTCATGAAAAACACAATTTCATCACATTTTTCCAGCTTGGATTCAAGAGGACCTCATATGTTTTGTGAAATTGTGTTATTTGGCAATAATAATATGCAAGACTTTATGCATCCAATATTACATGTCTGTGAATGACAAAATTATGTCAACTCTTGTTTTCAGTGTAAGATGTGACCCATTTGTGCAGTAATGTCTCTCACTAAACATTGCTGGTAACTGTTCATCAGTCCTGCACATCAGTTTGGGAAAATTTGTATTCTTCTACTTTATAACAAGCACATTTTGTCTGCTTAATGTCACTGTCTTGCTGCTTGAACCACATTATCTTTGTATTCAGTTCATGGACAGATATCATTACATTTTCATTTAGAATTTGCTGGTGTAATTCATTATTAATTTATTTTTGCTAGCCCGATTTCATTAAAACTGTTGAACATAAGAGAGTTATCTGTTGTAAAGGTGCCCTAAAGCTAAAGGACATGAGAAGCAGTTAGCACAGAGGTGCCAGACTCCAGTCCTCCAGCGTCTTAGTACTGCTGAGGTTAGCATTCTTTATCATTTATCATTGGGATTCTTAACTTCAGTTCTTGGGTCCCATTGGCTTGCGTAGTTTGGTTAATAGTGTGTTTGGATAACACACTATAAAACATTTTACTAAGCTTGTAGCCCTTATGGTTTATCCAAACCACTGGAACTTTTGCCAGCTATCATACAAGTGGAAATAAACACGAAGTGAAAGTGTACAGTGTGTTGAGGTCTTTTTAAATAAAGTGCCACCATGCTTCAAATTAAATGTGCATGTTGCAGGATTCCTAAATGAGACAGAAGCACACTATCCGGGTAGCATATTTTAAAATGAACCTTGATGAAATTACTTAACAAAAGATAATCCTTAAATACTGATTTCACAAAGTGTAGTTGTGCTGACTTGAATAATAAAGCCTTCTTTTTGCATTACAAATATACACTCACTGGTCACCACCATATCAACGTAACTGCAGCACTAAGAATGATCCACCACCGAAATAGTGCCTTATCTGTGGTAGCCCTTTAAGGGTCCTAACCATTAGAGACTAAAGCAGACGAACATAATATGTAAAGAAACAGATGGACCACAATATGCAATTATTGAAAGCGCTTCTGTGTGGTAAATGAAAATGGACAATGCGAGTATAAACAATGAGATGTACCTAATAAAGTGCCTGATTAATGTACTGCAGGCAGCTGCAAGCTTTTGTATAATTGTCCATATAATCACATCTATGTTGATATTTTACCCAATTTATGACTCTTTACTGGCCAATCACTGCAGAGCTGGATGAGGAGTTACAAAAACTTTTCCAAACTGCCTCAACCTACCAGCATGAAGCATCTGTCTCATCCCAATGCTCTGGAAGCTTTTTCAAACGGAAGTATAAACTCAGAGTAACCGCCAACACATCTGATCCAACAGATAATAATAAATAATAAAATAAT
Organism: Parotocinclus cesarpintoi; assembly: GCA_034780495.1. Classification (NCBI taxonomy): domain Eukaryota; kingdom Metazoa; phylum Chordata; class Actinopteri; order Siluriformes; family Loricariidae; genus Parotocinclus; species Parotocinclus cesarpintoi. The sequence goes on along the minus strand of JAUZSV010427391.1, from coordinate 13,163 downwards.
TATTAAACTCTTTATGAGTTTATTTCAGACATGTTTGGAGCAAGGAAACCATGAAACTGCAGGGCAGTGGATCCCCTGGACAAGTGTTGAGGGCTTACTAGTGAATTGAATTTAGTGATACCAAAGGATAGCAGCAATCTTTACAGGGCAGTGGCCTTCTGTGATATGTTTGACATTCCTAATCTGTCGTGATTTATTAGCGCTGTGCTCATTTTTGGCAATTTTGCATGAATTCTTAAGAACACTGGGAGCACTAAACGATTGTCCAACAGCAAGCACCATTAATCAAGCACAAGTCAAAAAATGTTTCACAGTTAAACAAAGGACAATGTTTTGATAAATATTAAGAACAGCCCACACACAAACTTTAATTTCCCATCAGGGTTTAATAACGTGCTACCTTATCTTTATTCGACACAGCAAGCTTACATGCTCATGGGGAATTTCTTATTATTGTTTCTTGTAATATCTCTTAGCCTGCCTTCAGTACTGCTGCTTACAAAAGGCGTATGTGTTGATTCGGCCAGCACGTCACAACATGTGCACTCACTGAGAGGAAAAATGAAGCTGACAAATTTACATTGACAGTTTTTTCCCTGTAGCCGGGACTTGTGCTCCACACTCCGCCTGCCTCATTACCTGGTTGCGCAACTGCAAAAAGTTTATTATTTCTTGTGTTTTTAGTCAAGTAGCTCTTTCTCCCTAGCATTTTAACGTCTTTGTGAGCAAATTCATTTGGATTTTCAAATATGAAGCCAATACGAATCCTTTTTAAACCTTGTATGATGTGTGTATTTTTATCTTTATCTTTTTAAATCCAGATTTCTAATTGGATGTTTCCAGAGTCATTTTGACTGTGTCATTTTGCATGTCCCACAATCAGACATTTTAAATAATCTCATATGTTAAATCTTGCAACCACAAAATTATATTTCTTCATTACTCTATTATGAAAGACATTAGAAAACAAACGTGATAAGTTGTGGGTCTGTTTTGAAAAAAGGGGGCTTCATACAGCTATGCAGAAATACATCCATCAGTCTAAACAATATTACTTGCCAAACTTGTTGTACTAATGGCAAACCATTCTTGGAAGTGACTTTCTGAGAGCAGTAAATGATGTAAAAAAAAAAAAAAATATCAGTGAATCAAGCACTTTCTCCAAGAATCTGTCAAAACAGTTTTTTACATTATGTCCTTTTATTTCTTATTGCCTTAATTTGATATGTATTTCACTGTCAGTAATCCTTATGACAGACATATGATCTAGATTAAGACAATAGGCTATGTACTTGAATCATAAACAGACTGTAGTTGCTATAATACCATAATACCATGCTGATAATTAAAAGGGTAAGAACTGCAAGAGTTTATTTAAATAATTGTCAAATGTAGCAGAACTGTTGGTAATAATTATGTTTTTGGGTTCCTGCAAAACTGAATCCCTTACATTGGCAGCATAAACTATTGTTGATGGGGTTGCAGTGTTTGTAAAAAAATGCAATTGTGTTTAAGATAATTGTACTCAATGTATTTTTATCTTTGTGTGGATATTTGTTCCTTAGAATGATATATAAACTTTAACACATCTCCCCACAAGCACACACACACACACACACACACACAAACACACAGAGCTTTACTACTTCACACAGCATGAGGCATTCCACCTCCAACATGCCAAAGTAATTTGCTTTTGACATCACACAATTGGCAACACCAGCTATCCACGATGATCACCACTCTGGTGGGAAAGGTTTTATGATTGTAGTATGTCAGAATTCGAGGGGGGCAGCCTGTCATGAATACTGCTGTTTTTACCAGTGTCTCTAATTTATAGTCGCTTTATCTCTTCTTGGTTTGCTTATCTGAGATTTGACTTGTAAATGCTTACGTGTTATGCCGCGCATCAACAGTAATGCCACTGGTGTATTATAAGCTTAAGAAGATACTGATTGTTCGCTAGAAAGCCATAAAATGCAGATAGTCAGATATAGACATTTTCATGTTCCTTATTTGGTTTATTCATTTTACTCACCAGAACTGTGGGAAAAATCCTCAAGTAAAAATATAAGTACCGTACTTTTTGGAGTTACAAGAAACACTTGGATGCCATGTCATTTCTGCCAGATGGAACGCTACTAATTACTGACCACAATATATACTGAAACTCTGTCTTTATTTTAATTGTTTCATTTTTCCAATATGTTAGATCAGCAAGTAAGCACTAGTGGTTCATTAATATTTTCTGAAACATGTCAAAATAATGTTTGTTCCCTGTAGAGGTTATATTAACGTATTTTCATTTAGAAAGTCAACAAAACATGTAATGTAACCAGGGTTGCCCAAACTCTTGCATAAGAATGTTTGAATGGTAAGATTAAACTGTGCTTATAAACACTTTTGCAACATAATCTATGCTGTCTTGTTTAGTAAAACACATTGTTGTTATTCATATCACATCATTGTTGTTATTAATATTTCAACAATGCTGTTGTTGTGCACTATTTCCACTGATGCTTTTGTAATAGTGATGATGTACGCAGTCATGCCAGGAAAGCTTTGCTAATTTAATGTAGTTTGTGGAAGAAGCCCTGAAACGCCTACATTTTTTCTGACAAAAGGGAACAGATGATTAAAACCAGCCCTTCTAAATCAAAAAGAGGTGTAAATTAACAGAGGTGTGAAAGTTTGGCTTCCACCATATTATAATAATAATAATAATAATAATAATAATAATTATTATTATTATTATTATTATTATTATTAATAATAATAATAATACAAACAAAACAAATTGTCACATTTTCAGTATTTACTTATTACAATATGTGTATATCTGTTATTTATAGTAATGTGTTCCTTACTCTTTTGTACAAACAAGAATGAGAAAAAGCATGCACAAAGTATCCAGACCTGACAAAAAGTACAATTCAGCTACAAGTCCAAAACCCAGGCTCTTTTATGGTATGGGGTTGTGTCAGTGGCAAATTCCATTTTCAGTTTTCCTATAGCATTAATGCAGAAAACTACAGAAATATGTAAATATCTTCAATTTTTTCTTGGAGAAACATTGTTGTTAAAATATTTTAATAATTTTCTTACACATTTGTTGACCATTGAAGATCATCTGCCCATCTTTGCTCCTCAAATACTCACCTTTGTGTTGACACTTCTTTTGTACCAAATCTCATTTTATGATTTGTGGTTGAAGATATATACAATTTACAGTCACTGATTCACTCTGTTGAATATAACTTTGAGTATACTCAAACTAAACCCCAATTCTACAAAGTGCTGATGAAATACTATATACATAAATAAAACAATTAAGCAATTAGACAACTGTTTATTAAAGAAAATTATGCTTACTTATCGCAAAGTTAATTGTATCATAGAATGAAATAATGAGGACCTCCGAAAAAGAGTTGTTAATGCTTATCAGGCTGAAAACAAATTACAAATCCACTTCTAAAGACTTTTGACTCCACCACAGTCAGATTGTATACAAACTGGGCAAGTCAAGATTACTTCAAGAGTAAGATGGGTAAAGCCAGTGAGTGTACAAAGGCCTCAATGTGTATGTTCATGCGTCCACCATCAAGAGAACACTATTGCTGCCCAACATGTGGTACCTGGAAGGCTACTGGAAAACGTTTATAGATGAGACTAACATAGAATGTTTTAGCTTAAATGAGAAGCATTATGTCGAGAGAAATGTTCTGCATCTTGGCCAGGACGGCCTGCTACTATTACTGGAATAATGAATTATGAATTATACCAGTAAATTCTGAAGGAAAATGTCAGGACATTTGTCCATGAAGTAAATCTCAAGAACATGTGGGTCATGCAACAGTAACAGTAGCCAACAATAAGAAAAGGTAAAGCTGTTCTTTATGGAGAAACATCCTAAAAATGCTCTTAGCTGGTGTGAATAACTAAAAAACATTTACTGGAAATGTTAAGATGGCACAAGGGGATCATGCCAGAATGCTCAAATTTACCCACTTACAGATATTTATTGGTATATTTCCCACTCACAGATATGTATTGGTATATTTACTATATTTAAATGAAAAAAATGATGACTCTGAAACAGCAAAACTACAGAAATTAGCAGTTGCTACTGTAGTCATGTTGGCATGTGCACACATAGGCACTGCTATATAGGCATAAAAGGATTGTTGCAGAAAACAATGACTACAAAATCCAAATGCCTACCTAACAAAGTAAAAGGAAAATTCACATTGGATAAGACAGATAATAAAACAGAATGTATCTTCAAAACTCCAACCTGAATGTGTGTTCCTGATATGTGAAAAGTAAAAAATTAGCTATTAAGAGGGAAATATTTATAATTGTTAATTTAATGTTACCTTTAACAGGAGCCTTTGACACCATATGTCTGTTATTCCATCTGTATGCCAGCTTGTTTGGCCAGTGGGTGAAGTGTTCCTGTAGTGTGTGGGCCTGTTAGAATTTTGGGCCATGTGTGTATGTGTGTGTGTGTGTGTGTGGTGTGAAGGAGAGCTAAGGTAAGAAGATTGCCCTGGGCTGAATTACAAAGCCAGGATCTTCACACATTAAAACAAAATTCAAATCAACCATGCTTCAAATGGTACTGTTGGTTCACAATAATGATTATGTTTGCTAAAACAGCTATGCGCAAGTGTTTTTACTACCTACAGGGCAAAAAGAATCTGACACCGACTTGAAAATCTGACTGTAAGCCAAATTCATTTTAGTGGCTCTTGGAACAAATCCATCTTGACATATGTATTTAAAGTAAAGAACAGTTTTAATGGCCACCTTCCACATAATTAATTATACACATTAAACATACATGATTCTGTAAAATAGACTAAGGGCAATATTCTACAGAATAGAAGTTATATTAAAAATGGTCAGACAAAGGATTAATACAAAGATGCTAGCTGTAATGGTCAGCAAGTTTAACAATTATTGGTTAACAACATCTTATTTAAATGGCAACAAGCAAAAACTGACCTCTTTAAATTATTTGCATTAGCATAGGTTTGAATGAAGCGTTACTTTAATCCCTATTAAATCGCCAGACTAACAGGAATGGGGGAAATGAGTTGAAGGATCTGCATGAAGAGTGTTTGTGGGGAGTTAAGCTGTTTCAGATTAGAAGCAGGGAACTGCAAGAGGCTACAATAAGCTAAAGAACTAGGATCTAGTAAAGGAATAAAGAACCAAAGCAGTGCCCCAGATATCCCAGCTTGAAAAGAAATGTCACTTAATCAGTGCTTAATCACGGAGGTATAACTAAAATGTCACCACCATCTCAAGTCTGAAATTAGGTATTAATAAATGAAAATAAAAGAAAAACAAAAATGCAAGGTACGGTAAAAGGGTTTTGCTTTCAGACATGAAAATTACAGATTGACGCAAAATAAAGTAGTTAAACTGATTAGGTTATAAGTTATCAGATAATGACCACAATGTCAAAAGTAGAATTTAATTCTCATAAAGCTACATGGTAAAATATTTTTAGTCCAGAGCAATATGGTATTCAACTGACAGAAAATACTGTTAATGGAATTATCAAGCATCTTTAGAAACCCAAGTCAGTTAAAGTTGATACAGTTTGGAAAATGCAAAGAAAAAAACAGAAGACAGAGTGGCCAGAGGATCTCCGGGTTGTCAGAAAATTTGTGAGAAAATGACTGAAATGTTGTGGGGTTATGTCAGTGCCATTAGCAAAAGTAATTTACAAGATAAATTGTAATTTTGTGATAGCAGCATTAATGTAGCAAAATGAAAGACCTTGTGCTGTTGCACATCTTAAGACATGTTTGTAGGAAGAACAAAATCAGACCTGAAACATTAAATCACTTGTTATTCACTGTGCCAAAATGGCATGTTGTGACACAGAATAGTAACATTAAAAAGTGGTAAATGCTTTACCATCCCAACTTTCTTTTATAATGTGTTTCAGATCTGCAGGAATGGTTTACTGGAATGTTCATTTACAAATGAAATGAAGTTGACCAGACAAAACTGTCTTATTTTCACAGTACCTAAAATAAAATAATAGTAAATGTAAGAATCACCAACATTTTCCTGATTTGGAGTTTAGTATACATGGGGAAAGCATACATTGGGGAAAAGTGATGCAACAAGCATATAACAGCATATACAGTAGAGTTATTTGATTGTATGCACATATATACAAATACACCTGAATGAAACATAGTTCTGGTTTACTGGCTTTTTTGTAAAGCTGAATTAACTTAAAATGTAAAAATATTCTGTATTTTAGATTTAGAAACATATCAAGTGTGATGGCAAACTACAAACACTGAATAAATGTATGGATAAAATGTTAATTACTCCCCTATGGCTTGGTTCTCCAGAGATCTCGGATTGTGTGGAGTTTGTATGTTCTCCCCATGCCTGTTTGGGTTTCCTCAAGATACTCTGATTTCCTCTCACATTTCAAGTAAGTTTGGTTGTCTAATGTATTCCAGAACTTTGTAACCATGAACTGTATTAACTCGTATGAAAATATGAATAATGAAATGAATAAATAACACCAATACACAACTTCACTGTTTAATATAAAGCAAGATCTATCTGCTGTAATCTCTGGAATTAATAATGGGTTTAAAAAGATTTGATGGTGTGCCTTTGACAGCATTAGTAAATAAAAAAGATCTATGAAGAGGAGGACATTTGAGCCAAAACTCATGCAGGGCCAGACAGAAAAGCTTGGCTTGACAGTATACTTTTGAATCAAGACCAAACTGCAGCAAAAACCACAGTGAATTACTGGAAATGTAATGTCTCCTTTAAGTGTAAGGACGTCATCCACATAGTGGTTCACTTCAGTCAGCGAGTGATCAGTTGAGACACAATTTAGTTCCTTCATATTGGTCCCCATCATCTACATACAACAGCTGCCTCAACTGCATTCATATTTCCTTAGTTTCCTAAGCCAAGAGAATTTGATGTCAGAATAGTAATACAACTACACAAAAATTATCACACTGGAGTCTAATGACTGACTATTCCATACCTTCTTCACTAAATAAAGATTTAAGGTCTACACAGACTGTGCAAGTCATTTCTATTTATTTTGAGTGTCTATCTAAAGTGGGGGTTTCTGTGAGCTTAGGCACAAAGAGGCCATGGAGGAATGATGAATGAACATCTGGGCTCTCTCTGGGAGGATCTCTTCATCACTGCACAACTCCATTAAATACGTAAAAAGTAGGAAGAGAAATCTCAGCTGCATGGCTGGCAGGACTTGGCGAGATTAATATTCCAGTGTGGTCTGGTCTGAATTCCAAAAAAAAAATTAAAATTATTTTTTATAAGCGTGACACACAAGTTATTTGATGGTACGAGTGAGCTTACCATTTCTTATGGGCAACAGTAACAAATAATAAAATAATATTTAATAACACCCTCCCCCCCTCTGTGGTACTGTTTTGGTGAGGACAAATCTGAATAGTAACATTTAGTTAATTCTCAAAATCAAAAGTGCAGAAACAATAATGATTTCTGGAAATATGTTCTGTGGAGTGAGTCAAGCTTCACTATCTGGGAGTCAGGATAACTTTATCTGACTGACTGATTTTTGCCAACTATAAAGTTTAGTTGAGGAGGTATTGTTTGTTATTGTTATTTGTCAGGGTTTGGCCTAGACTTAAATTTTAGTGAAAGGAAATCTTAATGTGTTAGCATAGAAAGATGTTTTGGATAATTGTATGCTTCCGACTTTATAGGAACAATTTGAGGGAAGGCCATTTTCTGTTCCAGCATTACTGTGCCCAAATCAACATTTATAACATGTTTGGGTGAGCTTGCTTTGGAGGAACTTGACTGGCCCACACAGAGCCCTGACCTCACCCACATCAAGCAACATCAAGCACTAACTATAATGGAGATTGTAAGCCAGACTCTTTTGTCCAACATTGGTGTCTGATGGCATGGTTAGCAATCACACTGCCGTTAATGCTTACTGTTTTCTGTGTCCAACTGAACCATGCCTGAGCCCAATTCTTCATGTGTGAGTGAGCAGGAGCATTCGATATAGCATGCTTAAGCACAGTACAGAGCTTGTCACACTTGTCAAATTAACCATGATTTCGGAGGCCAAACTTGCCTGAGCATGGCACAGATTGTCTAGGGTGAGTATAGTCATTGTTAAAGTCATTGTTTATAATTGAGTGCGTGGTGAGTAAATACACAGCTTACAGAGGTAAGATAAAGGGAGGTAGCACAAAAATTTTATTTAAGAGTAAGTTACAATTTTCAGCTTTATTTACACTTTTAGCCTTATAGTATCTGCAAAATTATTTTATCATATAGGCGTTGCATACACATGAATCTGGCTGTTTCGGAGACACAAAAAAACAACCATTTTTTTTTTAAACTCTATATACAGATTTTCTATTATCTATAGTTCTGCTATTAGCTATATTACTGTCACTGGAAACCATTCACCATACAATCCTTATTTCACTGCCTTTTGTTTTGCGGTGATGTGTTTAGGATTGTTTTTATTCTGGAAGGTGAACCACTCTGCTGTCTAGCTGCAGAGACTGGATTCAAGTCAACCATGATTTACATACTGAAGAAAAGACCCCTACGACATAATTCTGTTATACCCGTGCTTCACAGTAAGTAGGCTGTGTCTTTTTTCAGTCCAATAATTTCAGCCTTCTGTTCATCTGACCATAAATTATTTTTGCCAGAATTATCCTGGCATTTTTTCTGAAGAGATTTCTTTCCTGTCAGGCAAGTTCTGTTTAAAGCTTGTAAGATTGTTGTCACGTGCACAGACTGACCAATCTTCGCAATTAAGAGTTGAAAGTCCTTCTATGTAAAGACTCTTGGTAAAGACTCTTCCTTGTTTAATTTCCTCTTGGCTCTGTCATCCAGTATGCAGGAATGCCCTGATTTAGGCAAGGTGTTTGTGGTTCAATATACTTTCCATATGGAAATCGTTTTGCACTCTTCTCCTAACTTGTTTCTTTCAACAGTTTTATCCCATAGTCCTTTTGCAAGCATCTTCCTAACCATGGTGAAATCTTTGTTACCATATGCTAACAGTAGTGCATTGCCAAGGAACTGCAAGTTTTATTCCGATGTACACACCACCATTACAATTCATATTTGTATGACGTTATATTCAATATCATGTCAACTGTAAACAAAGTGAATATGAATATGCAAACACAAAATGTTGAAAAAGTAGCTATTTTGGACTAAGACCTTCTCCCCAGGAGCTGTGGTAAGTAATGCTATACTCACCGGGGTGGGTGGACCAGGGCAATTATTTGGGTATTGAACAATGCGGCTTGTACTACAATAAAAGCATGTGCATGTCATTTATGCTAAGATCCTTACTGCTCATTTTAAGTTTACTATTGTCCTTCAGGGGAAAAAAACATACTAATATTATTCATAAAACAGAATACAACCAGTTAGTGTCTTTCGACCCAGCTTGATGCTGTTGCATTTTTTTAATTTTCTATTGTATTCCTGGAGTTATCCTGTTTTGTTTTGATTCAGAATGTAGCATATACAGCCTCAATTTTACATTTTGGATTTGGTGTTGTGTATTAATTATTCTACAAAACTTTAGTGGCATGGTTTATAGTCTGTCAGAAGGCTGGATTACACAGTGTAAAAGTCTTTGACATTTGACAAAGTGACATAAAAGTTTCTGGTATGATCATGGTTTAATGTAGAAGTCTAGGTTTCAGTAATGAGAATGAACATGTCTCTGTATGACTTAGTCTCTCTGTATGAAGCTCTTAATTGTGCAAATGTCAAGTAGCTATGAATAAGGATACAAGATGCAGACGCCTATTACTGCTTATGTCCAGCTACTAACATTTCACATGAATTAAAGTAGACATGGTGGAGATAATCGGTGAAGGTTAAGATTTAAACTTTTGACCCTCTTTTAGGCTTAAGTCATATAGATCTGAGTGCGTAAGTAATTATATTTGACTTGTGGACCAAGTCCCGAGGTAAAAAATGGCCATATGGTCATGTGTTTTTGATTTTGAGAGCCCTTCTATTTTGGCTCCCCTTGACTTGTGATTTTTTTTTTTTTACTCCTCCCAACCCCCAAAACAGGATGCTAATCACACACTAAAGCTTCAAAAGTAAGTCCATCAGGTCTTCTTCACAATCCAGGAGTGAGAATTTGCTGTACAGTGAGTCAAAACATAATTCCCTCAGCTGTGTATTAAGTTTATGCATTTTTTTTGTTTGTTTGTTTTAGCCTTTTATGTGAGTAGGGTATATTTGCTGTTGATCTTTTCTTCACTCGTGATCACAACACCACATTTCAGACCCCCCAAAGGGTTACACTCAAAATCCTATGCTGCTGCTTTCAGGGTTCGTAAATGAATCCTAATTGCATCAATCACCTCAAGTTCTGGATACAAATAGAAAAATAGAAGGAAATGTTGGAGAGAGAGGCGTGAGGGACTTTCTTTCACTCTCTTTCACTCAGAATTCCTGGCTAATGGCTGGGCTGTAACCATACAGCGCCACTCGCCGCCAAGTGAAACAACAGCCACTGCCAGTTTTGCTTTGTTTATTTCTCTTCATTTTTCATCTCTTGTTTTTTTCCCCTCCTCTAATGACACACATGCACAAAAATCATATACAGAATCTGCATTTAATTTGCATGGCAGGCCACCATGTCTTTTTTTCTTCCTCTCCTCTTTTTCACTTTGTTCAAACCTCACTGTTCTTTTGTGCATTCAGCAAATATTTAGGCCAAGGCAGAGATTTGTGGCTGAGGTTTCCTCACTCAGAGTGGAGCATATTTTCTGAGAAAATGTTCCTGCCAACAACGGATCCTTGCAAAAGCTTAGGACACTGACCTCATTAAATTAGATTTAAAAGGGCAAACAAAACGTTTGCTGTGAAGGTGAGACAAATATTCTGGTGCTTTTGGCGTCTGTATCAAGTTCATGGGTTAAGAACATCTGGCTGCATACACTCATTGTAGCTGTACAAAGGCAGCCATTAACTACATTTTAAGGTTGTTTTTTTTTAGCCTGATCAGTTCAACAAAATAACCTATGATGAGTATCTTGAATATTCCTTGTGAGCTCAACTAATGCAATAATTACATCATATTTAGAAAACTTGGAAAGCACCCCGAGAACTATCCCGAGAGTTTGTGGGTAGCCTGAGATTGTGTGAATCTGAATAAGGTTAACAAGTATCTTTAAAAAAACAAAAGAACCCTGTACAAGAACCATATACAAAGAATACACATTGGAGAAAGGTTGTCAGTATGCAGCAAAATGTTTGTTGAGCTTGGCAAATTGGCAGCTATAGGCTTTCCTTCAGAACACACTGCAAGCAGGCTGCTGAAAGACTCCTTAAGTCCTTACACTCACGCACACAGCCATGAGTCGTCTCCAGATAATCTGGGCCTAAAGGCTCTGGTGTGCTGCAGTCCAAAAGCCACAGCCGCTAGGGAAAGGAAAATCATGCCCTGAAGCGGAAAGGGTTTTGGGATCAGTCCACTTTCTGATTTTGAGGTCGGGGGACTTAGCCCACAACATACTAAAGGGGGAGGGGGAGATTGTTCTGCTGGGAGAGCTCCATATATGGTTGGAATTACAGATTCAATGGTTTACAGTCCACAAAGCTGTGGTAAAAATGTGATTATAATATGTACTTAGTTTCCGTAACCGCATTGAGTTTTGGAGATAGTCCAAAATGAATTATGTTTATTTTAATAAAAAATTTGATGACCTAAGCACACAGGGCTTCATTTCACTGAATCAATTAAACAAAGCTTTGTTACTTTTAGTAAAATGTTTAGTTTTACGCTTTTAAAATTTGTTTGAATAATCTGTTCCATTTAGTCAAAACACTGTACAAAACGAAAACAAAACCTCTTTTATGTATATTGTCAGTTTCATGCATTTCACTGGTTAAATGCTAGATTACCTGAACAACTCCAAAATTACTGAAGTTTATTAAGAAATTAACTGTAGTCTACAGTGTGTGAAACGCATCTAAAATGTTAAGCATATTCTTCAGTCTAAGCTCAGTAATGGCCAGAGGTAATAAGTACAAAATAGTAGAATGTTGTTTGTTTTTGTGCTTTTTACTAGATTTTTTGTCTTAGTAAGAGAAAAATGTCAAATATAAAATAAACTTATTTTTCTTTTGTATTTAGCCAATCCAGGCAGCACAGTATCTCGGTGGGTAAAACACTGCCTCATAGCAAGAAGGTCCTGGGTTCAATCCCAGGGTGGAGCGGCCTGGGTCCTTTCTGTGTGAGTCTGCATGTTCTCCCCGTGGCTGCGTGGGTTTACTCCGGGTACTCCGGCTTCCTCCCACAGTCCGAAGAGATGCTTATTAGGTCAATTGGTGTCTCTTAACTGGCCCTTAGTGTGTGAATGTATTTGTGTGCCCTAAAATAGATTGCCCTTGTGCTCAGAGTTTGGGCTGTGCCCGGCTGGCCCGCAACCCTGTGTGGATTAAGCGGAAGATAATGGCTGGGTTTGCTCTGGGTACTCTGGTTTCCTCCCACAATCCAGTGACCTGTGTTTTGGACTAATTAGTGTCTCAAAAGTGTCCTTTGTGTGTAAATGTGTGTTCCCTGTAATGGATTGGTTCCCTGTGCTGCCAACTAGGGCACTGGTTTTCCTGTGGCCCTGTCCAGCATTAAGCAGTTAATAAAATGAATGCATGTGTGATTAGTCAGGCACCTAATAAAACACCAGTCAGCATACAGACATACTGAACATACTGGCACAATGGCACATGCAGTGGCAGTGTTGATAATAGCTATTGTTTAGGTTAAATATCATGGTTAACTGGATTACTGAATATTGAATATTGAACATGTACTTTCAAACTTCTACTTGAGTAATACTGTGTAAAAGATAGACTTCAACCTTTTAAAAATCTAAATAGTATTACTTTCATTGAAGTAAAGAACTTGTATATACTTTGTTATATACTATTGTATACACCGTACATAATAAAATCAAAACAAGAGACATCTACATACAATATAAAACATTACTAAAACAGTTAAGCAAATTAAAATACATATAATCAAGAGAGCAGGCTAAAGACTATATGCTGTCCTCAACAGATGAGTTTTAAAGCATGATTTGAAAATGTCTAGTGATCAATAT
>JAUZSV010427380.1:0-10438 GCA_034780495.1 Parotocinclus cesarpintoi | reverse complement strand
GAAACATTCATTACAGTACACCCAGTCTTGGATATATGAAGTGAAGGTCGGGAGGTTGTTATCCATTTCAGTTAGTGTTGCAGTTGGTATCTTTCTCAGTTTTTGTAAAACTAAGATGCACAGTTTGTTTTGTGAAAATCTGTGAAATAAAACTGTGAATGTTAGATAGTTGTACACCACATCCTTGGCTGTGTCCCTTTATGCTGAATGATTTACTGTTGATTTTTTGTGTTGTGTATTCATTAATTATTTTGGTTTTATTGAATATAAAATGGCAAAGTTTTTACTTAAAGTGTAAGTACTTAAAGTGTTAGTTTAAATGACATAAATTGTTCAACAAGCCAAGGTTTAATATAGGGGAGGTTTTATATCTTAGTCATGTTGAATATAGGCCTACATGACATTAACAGTCACTGCAAAAATTCCTTGTGTTTTGCCATTAACTTATATCTAAATATTCACAACAGAAGTTAATTAATTCTGCCTGTATTCGATCGATCTTTCCATTCCTGTTTACATCCGTATGCATTCCTCTTGAGAATGGACTGAGTGTGGCCTTTGTCCATTTAATTTCATCCCATAGGACTGATCCTGGTGCATACGCAGCCTTGGCCAACTCCTGAACTCATTTTCTCAAAGTCACACTCCCGCTGTGGCAGTTTGTTGGCATCGTTGGTTCAGGCGAGAGGAAGTTATCCCTGACCTCAGGATTAAATGATCAGTGACAATGAATTTCTCACAAGACTGCCTGTTCTTATTGTTACATTAACCCCATAGTCTGGTTTGAAACAGAAACAGGACTTGCTGGTCCTTTTTTACCTTCTAGTTCCAGGCAAGTGACAAATCAAGAAGATGAGTATGATCAGCCATTTGCAAACCTGATCTCCAGCTTTTAGATAAGTTAACTGGCTTCTGGATTAATTTTAACAGTACAGTGCTCTTTTTGTTCTTAAAAGTGAATAAAGTATCTTCTGTTCCCTCCAGTGAAAGTCAGTAACTTGGAAGTAGGCATTTGGTCTCTGTACCAGTCGGACCATGTAATGTAGACGTTGAATTCCACTCTTGAAGCTTAGCACTTTGAAGTTTTAATATGGACTTGCCCATGAATCACATTCAAACATTTCTAAATCATATGACATTGGTTTTTTTTGTTACCTGTTAAACCTATGAATCGTATTATTTTTTTGTCTTTTTATGTTTGTACAGGTACTCATTTTACGATGGCCCGACTTTCGACATTTCGTCTTTAAAATGGGAATCAAATAATAAGCATAAATACATATTCAGCAGAAATGAATGTAGAATTTTACATTTTTCCTGGGCAAGTAATACATAGTGTGTGCAGTAAACACAGTTCTCTGCCGCACTGTGATGAGGAATTCAGCAATGGGTGACACAGGGACTGTGGGGATGGCGGGAGTGATGAACGCTGTGAAATATAGTAAGGATAAGTATGCCCTACCGTAGTTAAATGTAAGCCTGTGTTTTTGGCAGTTCAGTTACGCTATGCACTACAGTTCTCTCCAGCACTAGTCATTGGGTGACGTAGGGAGTAAAGTGGTGGCAGTGATGAACCCTGGGAAATGTAGTGGGGACTTTGATCATTGAGATAAGTGTTAAGTTTATATGATCTGATCCCAATTCTAATCACAGATGACACGCTTGCGATACTACTGTCTCTGTGGAGTGGTTATAGTCGATAAGCAGACACATGATCTTTATAGGATATTCTGTGTCGATAACTAGTTAATCAGACCACCATCGAATCTCGCATAGCTTAGCATTTGTGCCGTTTCTTTCTTGGCCAGTGTCATTTTAGGACAGCTTTCCTGATGGTTGCCATTTCTATGTATTTCGTAGATTTGAATTACGCAAGGGGTGTAACTTTACACTACAGATTTGATTCAAACTACTGCAGCAACCTTGCTGTGACGCATAGCACGGCTTCCAGATGTGAGCGTAATTACTGGTGGGATTGTACGGTTTGTGAAGCCTTTGAGGTTTTTCTTGTCTGGGCGTTTGCCTCCTGAGGCCCAAACCTGATCTCCTATAGTTCTTTTGTTCGGCAGTGACAGATGTAAGAGATGTTTCCTATACAGGGAGTGTACGAGTGCAGAATTGTAAACAACACGGGAGTGTCAAGGTTGAACTGCAAACCACACAGCTTGATTATCACACGTTTAGTTCATATACGTCGTCACCCGCTTCATTTTTTTTGCATCTTCTAAATACAAATGGCATCAATTTCGGTCTCATTTGCAAAATCACGTAGGATGCACCTACAGCATGGTGAATCCAAGGGAGCCAGCGCACAAACCCGTGCACTGGCCCTCGCAGTGTTCGTCTAATCACGGAGCGTGCACTCATTTAAATATTAGAGTAGTCTTTAATCATGGAAAGTAATCAGTGTCATGCATATTCATACGGTCCCGGTCTAACGGTCTCATTGTCTCGCTTCGGTGCCAAATCATCTCAGCCAGTCTCTCAGCTGCCTGCTCTGATAGCGAGAGCCTGGTGCCGTGCCAAAATACAAAACAACATCTCAAGTTTAAAAGAACTTCATTCGCATTTATGCATCGGCCCTGAAGAGTGAGGTGCGAGCCTGCATGTGTGTACACGAGGGGGGTGGGAGGGTGGGGGGGGGGGTGGTTGTGTTTGTGCGTCTGCGAAAGAGAGCGAGGGTGAGAGGAAGAGATTTTTGAAAGATGGCGAGACTGATCCCCGTTACGCACGATGAATATTTGCGCAGAGGCTCAAGGAAAACTTCATTTGCATAATGACTTTGTAGTTCTGCATTAATTAAATTTGCATATGAAACTGCGTTAATTACCTCTGATCATCTGGTTTCAACTCCGCCGCATTTGATGTCCAGCCTTCGGGTTGTGATTAGAGGTTACAGAGGCAGTTTGTGTGTTTGTGTGTGTGTGTGCGTGTTTAAATGTGTGTGTTTACGATTCAGAAAGCTAGGTGTGTGTGTGTGGCTGAGTTAGTGGCGAGAAATTGTTAGCGGAAATGAAAGACATTTTCTCTTGCAGTGTCATCCGGAGTACGCAGAGCATCTCTGTATCCTCTGTATCTAACAGGAGAGATTTACGATAAAAAGTGGGCTCCACTGAAAAATTCACAATATGTAAACCAAGTAACAGTATCACAGAATTCTATATCATATGATTATAGAAAAAATTCTTGGCATCAAATGGTATTAAATTACATGTCATGGATTTTAAAATAATTGTCTAATTGGTGTCTAGACTGAGGCTGCTACTCACAGTATAGCCGAAATAGAATTTCTCTATAAGTGATCAAAATGACCCACAACAAACAATAAACTAAATAGTTAAATAATATAATTATGCAAAGTCTTAAAAAACAAAAATGATAATCAAGTATTGAAGAAGCAAGAATCAGAGCACTTTTCAGATAACCAAACAACTGTAAATGTTTAATTACATTTATTTTCATGCAATAATATTTGTTACATCAAATATTGGGCATGACTGCATATACTTTGTACAGTTTTGTTTTCCTGAAATAATACATCTGTCAAAAACGATTCTGTACTAATAATTATTTTGTTGTAAATTATTAAATGATTGCCATTGACCTGTTTATTGAATTCGTCATCTGCTCCAGCTCAGCCATACTCACACAACACCAGAGACCACTAACTCTTTCCCTCCTCTGGTTGAATGAGGATCCCACGCCAACAAAATTTTCCAGCTGAGGACACAAAATCCTACACTCACTCTTTAGAGTGCACTAAATAATGCAGATATGCATATTTTTTACATTATTTTATTCATTTTATTCATCTGTTAATATTTATTTTCTTTCTGTTTTTTAACTATTAACTTATTAATTTAGTTTAATTTAATTTATTTCATTTTCATTTCATTATTTCATCCAAGTGGCCCAAAGAAGATGTGTCCCTTTTTGAGTTTTGGTCCTCCTAAGGTTTCTTTCTTATAACGTTCACTGAGTTTTTTTTTCACCACTGTTGCCCTAGGCTTGCTCAGGTGCATGCTCTTGTGCATGATTTTTTTATATACAACTGAATTGCTTTATTCCAATCTTTTTAAATCAAATTTGTATATTACATGAATCAAATCCATTTGCTTCTTTGGTTATTTGTAATTTGGTTAGGTATATTTTTAGAACCAATTAACAATCAGGATGATATGATATGATTTCATCTGATGTGTTTTTTCAGATACATATACATAGAAGACTGGCACAGTTTTGTTCACATAACACACTACACAAACCTTGTGTTGTGTATAATGAAATGTACTGTAACACTACATATTACATATAACACTACTGAGTAAAACTGGTAAACCTGTGTTGCGTACACAGTGAATACACTAAAACCCTTTACAAAACACATTACACACTACTGAGTAAAACCAGCACACCTGTGGTCTGTGTTGTGATTGTAGTGTAACCCTTTAGACAACACACTACACAATACTGAGTAGGACCCTGCGTTCAGTTGCAACCTCATATTCTTTATTGTGGTTACACTCAAACCCTCTTGACTAGGGGTGCCTCAATCTCTTTTTTCAATTTTTTATTCAACCTCTTGTAGTAAAGTTAGTGAATAGCATGGGTCAGATCCTAACACCCTCACAATCAACACCTGCTTTGAGATTTACATTTTTTGTCATGAGATGACATCCTCACAGCATAAAATGTTCCAGTTGGATCAATCGGAATCTAATCACTCTTTTATTCCAGTTTTGATACTTGGTCCATCTCTGATTTTGACCATGTCATAGTATGCATTGCAGTCTTGGTGTGTACTGTATAACACAAACCCATAGTCTGTAAACTCCTCAGGCATCGTCTCCCTCAGCTCAGAGGTTTGGAGGCGTTTCTCTTGGGGTGGACCAGACCACCCGGCGGAAGGCT
The DNA here is from genome assembly GCA_034780495.1 of Parotocinclus cesarpintoi. NCBI lineage: Eukaryota > Metazoa > Chordata > Actinopteri > Siluriformes > Loricariidae > Parotocinclus > Parotocinclus cesarpintoi. The sequence goes on along the minus strand of JAUZSV010427380.1, from coordinate 5,527 downwards.
GATTGGTTTCGATGCTGCTCCATGTTGGATTGGTTAAAGTGCGGCAGAAAAGAGCGACACGCCATGTGCTCTCCACTCGCAGCCCTGCAAGGAGTTAAAGTCTCCCACATGAAGGCATCAAACGCTCCACATACCGCTTTATGGTAGTCATATGGCAACCGATTTGATATTTTTCCTACCACAGCAGGGAATAAAACTTGCCACTAATTTAGGCTGCAAGCGCCGCCGCTAAATTTCAGCATGTGCTGACGGTGTTCGCCAGATGTTTTCCTTTTGGTCCCTCTCGCTTTTTAGTCTCTCAAACACACACACACACACAACACACACAGAGCGTCTTGCCTAATATTCCCTCTCAATTTGTGAGAAGCTGTCCAGCTACGGTACAAGTTTGCAAAACAGAGGCTTAAGTTTTTATTATTATTATTGAAAACATCATTGCTCTGGTTATAGTTATGGGTCTGATGCACACTGAGAAGTCGATCCATTTGATCTGTCAGCATCAGCAGTTCTCGTTGTTTCTCAGAGAGCTAACCGCATTGCTCATGCCCACTTGGGACCCTCTGCTTCTGCACCATGTTTGATCGCCTGTGATTTTCTTTTATAGATTATTTTCTTCTCCTGAACATCGGTTATTTGTTATTTGTTATTTGTTCTTATGAGAGCGTCTCTAGGTTTCTATTTTGTGCAGAGATGCAGCATCTTTTTACCATAAAAAGGGGAAGCATAGTTATTATTGCCTCTTAAGATAATCCATTTTGTAACGTAGGTCTCTGTAGTGGGTACAATTTTAATTTCATTTAGTTCTTAAAGTTGTGTGCGTTTGAGAGCTATTAGGCTATTAGCTATTAAGCTCTGAAAATAAGCTAAAATTATTAGCTAGGCTAAGATGTGTGTAACTTAGACTAAATGGATCATAACCAGCTAGGAAATGCAGCTATATATTTTCTAGCTGTAGCTGTGTAAATGTAGCTATTTTCGTAGCTAAGCAGAAATAATGCAACAGTATGCTATGCAAGTAAATGTAGCCAACCTTGCTACTCATTAGCTTACTTTAAAATCTGTCAGCATGACTGTAATGTTCAGTAAGCTTTAGCATTTAAACCAAACATGTCTTGGCTGATCGACAACATTTGGGGTAACTGCTGATTCTGGTTATTATAAACACATATTTTCACAGCCAAGCTAATTTCCTCTACAGTTATAGCTACCTAAATAAGGCATTCAAGTTATTGGGGGTACAGAGAGGCATTCAAAGAGAGACACAAACTCTTCCCTCATTTTTCTTAAACGGACCCTGGGGGTGTAGGTAACACTCAAACTTGTCACGCAGCTTTCCTGGCTGGCCATCATATTTCAAAATTCAAACGTACAAACACACCCTTTAAACAAATAAGGAGTTCGACATTAAGCTTAGATGTAAGTGAGAGCTGAAGCTGCGTCTGGTTAAGACAAACAATTTCTCCCTGCAGACATTACAAAGTCTCATGTCGACGGCACAATCTCATCGCCTGAGCTTAATTAAGTAGTAAAGTGTTATTAGCCAGAACCATTAGCTCAGTTGCAGTGGCTTTGCCTGCCACCAGAACTGTCATGCTGTGTAGACACATTCTGGGTGGCACTGTAAAAACGTGATGAGCTCTCTTAAACTCTGACAATCTCATACACTTTTACGGCAGGCGCTTTTTCATTTTTTAACTGTGGAATTGAGCGTCTCCTTCGCTGGCGCTGATCTTGATCTGTCTTGATGTGATAAATGCCGCATGCTGACCATTACTGGGCCATATGCCTCTGCTTTTGCTGTGGATACCATTTCCACTGTTAAGCAAACACAAGTCAGACTTTTTCTCAAACTTGTAATCTCTCACGGCTGAACAGTTGATCGTTTGCAATTTTACCTGACTTCTCCTCTGTATGACATTTAGCAGTCTGTATGACCGGTTTAGCTTTGCCTTAGGCAAAGTCTCGGTAGGTTTCACTGTCTTTCTGTGAATTCTATACGTGATGAAATTGAGTCTGTCTTTTTTTTTTTGAAGGATAACGATCTTGAAAAAGTCTTGGCTGTTTCATGCTAATAAAACCTGATGTCACTGCAGGTTGTAGATTTGACTCTAAGCTAGAAGGTTATGGACAACGCAGTACCACAAGGACCTTCCTTTGTTTCTCTGGAAGCCCCTGTGAAATGAAATAAGGCCTTATCAGATTTTGTTCATGCCAGCAATGGCTTGTCTCGACGTGCTCACTCAGTTAGCCACGGCCCTGGCGCTACAGGCACTGGCTAGATGAAAGGGCCTCCTTAACCATAAGCTATGCAGGGAACCAAGCCAAGGCTTGAAATGCATCGGTGTGATAACAGCCAAAAAAAACCACGAATCTCCTCTTGTTTATTTCGCCCACGGCTGAAGCCAGCGGAGGGTACATACTGGATCTGGGGGGATTCGGGTGGTTGACGTGGCCGTTTCTGTTCAAACCTGACTGGCTTGAGGGAGTTCACTGTGATTTATGGGAGCCTTTCTAGTCAGTTTATTGCTTCATGTCAGTTAAATGTAGCAGTATCACATGCTAATCAGTATCATGATTGTTAGCATATTGTTAGCTTACCATAATGTTCTCTTTTCCTTTCTTCTTCGTTTAAGCTCTGAGTGCAGTATTGCCTTCAGGTTTGCACAAAAGATGCCTGTTACTTTTCAATGTTTTCTTTCTTTGTCACTTTAACACACTGTATCTGTATCATGCTTCTTAGCGTTGTAATATGTTATCTTTTTTAAGTTAAGTTTTGAGCTATCGTGTGGGTGTTTTTAGTCTGTTTTTTCTTTTTTTTCAAGTTAGCATATGGTTAGCATATTACTGTGTGCTACTTTAACCTTTCGATTTGACCAAAACTGCAAGTGAGATTCTGGCCATTTAATCTTTTCCAGTCTGTTTATTGCTTAATGTCGATTTAATGTGCTAGTATCACGCAGTAATCAGAATCGTGATTGTTAGGAAACTGTTTGCACACTACAACATTCTCTCTTCTCTTATCGTCTCCAAGCCATTCTCACTTGAAGCATGCGATTTTGAAGCATGGGCAGATCTTCTTAGGGCCTATAATGAATTTGATTAATGTGGTTTTTGAAACGTTTTAAGGTATGACATTTTGTGTCTAAACCTCAGCGCTGATGAATTAAGCAAAATCCATCATTTAGAAAACTGAACTGATTTGGTAGTCATCTGTGTGATCTCATTGTGAGTTTATTTTTCAGTCTATCGCATATGACACATCGGCAGTACATAGTATGGAATAGTTTAAATTATTTTACAAGAAAAGCTTATAAGGTTAACATTCAGCATCTGACTCAAGCCAGTCCGAGTCCAAAATTTCATTTATATTGCAATTAAATGGCCTGATAATAATTAGTCAGTATTAAGCCATTTAAAAACATTTTATTTAATATGTAATACGCTTAAATACATACTTACTGTGTAAGTAATGCAACAAGGAAAATTGAAAAAAATTGCAAAATTGAACTTTGTAAGATTGTGTCAGTTCTAAGTCGTTCTAGATAGCAGCATGTGCTATCTAATAAATGTAAACACCATGTGTAATTTTGCTTATACAATTTTAATACTGTATTACAGGGACTTAAATATGCCAGTTTCTAGCTATACATAAATTCCCTGTTATGTTATTATGTATTTAAAGCTAAACCAAAGCTATATGTGGGACCTTAACCTTTCGATGTAGCTTACAGGACCAGCCATCGTGCACACAAACTCAATCTCAAATACACACAGTTAATTTATATCTAAGCTAAAAACCTAAATGATCAAGCCAACTCATAAAGCTAACTCACACACAGATCTGTGATGTAGGCAGCATAGGGCTCGATGCCAGCATGCATGGCAGAAAGGTGGCTGGCATGTGTCACGGCTCCCACCATCATAAGTGCCATGCAGCATCTGAGGAGCAGTTTTATAGCATGAACACACACACACACACACATATATACACACACATACAAATGCACACACGCAAACACACATACGAGCACTGATTATAGCAGCCTGATTGTTTTGGAAGGCACTCTGAAGGTCTGCCGAGTTTTACAGTGGCTTTTAAATGAGCCTGGATGCCTGCACTCAGCTGGGGACCATTATGGTGCACGTTATTCCAAAAAATGCAATTATTTCACATACGGGACTATTTCACACACATGCATTAGAGCACACACATGTTTTGATAGACATGTGCCTCTTTGGTGCAGAAATCTGGCCTTTCTGGTGCAATATTGAAAATATCAATACACACCTCCAACAGATATGATAAACAGGTATGAGTATTATTCCTGACAGCCAGACCTGCCTGCGCTCACATGGATCTGCGTGCGTTTCAGTAAGCAAGTTTGTGTGCGTGTGTATGTGTGAAGTGTGCGAGTGCATGCGTAGGTGGGATGGTGGATGGTGCCCATCCAAGGGCAGATTGAGGCGACGCACGGTGCCCGGCTCACGTTCCCTTTGATCTCTTTTCTTTTTGCTTTTTTCCCCTTCTCCTCCCTCCTTGGCGGTCTGTGTCTTCCCTCAGATGAGAGCTCGAGTGTCATCCATCAAACCCCTTGAGTCCTTCGCCATCGTTGGCTCATGCCAACCGGGTCTTAGCATAGCGACACATACTGGGGCTCATGCCCGAAACATGATTCAGATTCTCTGCAATGCCACAGACAGCTTAGCTTTCTCTCGCTCCCTCTCTCTATCTCTTGCCAGGCCAAGAGTTATAGCTCTTATTGACAGAGACGTCTTTCCAGTTATTTTTCACTGTCTGCTTCTGCCTCTGGCACAGGACGCCATCTCTCTCTCTCTCTCTCTCTCTCTCTCTCTCGCTCTCTCTCGTGTATCTGATGATGGCACAGCACTCAGGTCCAGTATGTGTTTCCAATTAGCCGCATGTGCATCTCAGTCTGTGTTTTTGGGGTAATGGAGGTGTAGCAAAATGAGTACCCCTGCTTATGGAGGCTCATTGAGCTGGCACACATAAACCACCTGCTGTGCAGTGGGCAAACAGCCAGGGATTCATGTTGAATCTTCAATCTTATTTAGGTTTAAAGGTACAGAACCTGAAAATCAAACAAGTCCATATCTACGCCACAAGAGTACGAATTCTATATGCAAAAGGAACTTTATTTCTGAATGTATGTCATTGGCATAGGCGCGTAGACACAACTTAGTGTCCAGCTTGTCCACACTAGGTTTTTTTGTTTTCACTTTAGAACCTGAGGCACCACATAGGCCAGAACTTTTCTCTAAGCAGATATTTTAATGAATCTCAGGAGAGCTGTGGCAAAAAAATAGCTCTGTGGCAAAAATCTTACCGCACCTTTAAGGATGCTTGCATTAGTGTTTGTGTGATATAGCAAAATTATTTGACGATACATTGTCATGATGTTATTTATCACAAGAGTTCCTGCCTGAGGTTTTGCTAACGCAGTAACAATTTCAGTTATTCAACAATAATAACTACAAGGGAAAAAATTGGGATAATATATACTGACAC
>JAUZSV010427369.1:0-10439 GCA_034780495.1 Parotocinclus cesarpintoi | reverse complement strand
ACAAAAACTCACATCTTCACTCACATAAATGTCTACAATGTATGGAATAACATATTGATGACAATTTGACCCTAAAATGTCAACCTTGGCTTTGTCACTCCATAACACTCTTCCCCTGATCTTTATTCCAAACTTTGTAAGCCTTACATTACTTTATCCTTTTCACTCAGTTCCCCTTCTGAAAAAGTGTTTTTCTACTTTTTTAAAAACACATTCCTAATCAAGCTTTAACCTAATCCAAACTAAAAAGAATACAAAGCACTTTGGCTAAATGCTGTAAATGTTTTAAAAATGCTTTCTCATTTGAGAGGACAGTACTTTGCAAAAGTCTTAGGCCACCATTAGCTCTATTGCTTTAGCACTGCTATAATGACCACATAGATATATGGAATAGCATATTGATGACAATTTGACCCTAAAATGTCAACCTTGGCTTTGTCACCCCATAACACTCTTCCCCTGATCTTTATTCCCAACTTTGTAAGCCTTGCATTACCATAGCATTTTCTAATTTTCCAAAAACACATTCCTAATCAAGCTTTTCAGACAGCAGAAAGGTACTTGGTATTCAGATGAAACTGCCAGATGCTGCTATTGTTCAAGTTTTAGGGGAGATCGTGCTAAATACTTCCCACAGTAGCCTATAGAAGCTGAAGTTTTTCATACTGTATACAAATTTAAAAAGTATGTAGAGAAACAAATGCACTACAGTCTGTAACTGTGACCACTAAAATTTAAATAAAGCACAATCAGAATACAAACTGTATTTGCAGGACTCCAAGAAGTACATTCTTCACAAAGAATGAGGCGATATTTCATTATGGGATATTTAAAAATGAAATTCTGAAATATCGCGTAATTTTTTGCGAGCACTATATTTGAGTGATTTCTTCTTCAAAAGTGGTCTTAACCATTAGCAAACAAATCTTGGTTGGTCGATTAAGCAGTTACTTAACAGCTCCCTAAGTTCTTACCCAATCAGAGAAATGTATGTCAATATAATGACATACATTGCTAAATAACTTGCACCTCCTCTGCAGGCCTAGAAGTCCCAGAGGCCTTTGCTACTGTTTTATTATTTACAAGTTTCACTATTTAGCATGTAGCATAGCAACAGCATTAATCCAAAACAGTTTTAATACAGGATGTAAATGTTTGTGTTGTACTTAATTTAGCTACAGAGAATAAGTTGTCAGTTTAGTGGCGCATTACCGTGACTTCTAATTATGGCACACTTAAAAGAAATAATTTTACCTATAAATCCTCTGATGTCTTTTAGACTGTAGCTCCATATTACCACTGCATCAGGCCTGGCCTTCACAAAGCATCTCAGTGTCGTGTTTGCCCCTAATGTAACTGTCATGTTAGCATCTAGCGTGAAGGTTTCCGGCTTCAGACAGTTCTTCAGCAGCACGTCATGAAAAAAAATTCCAGCTTTTGACTTCGGACCTGAACACGTCAGGTATGAATTCATCAGAATAATGGGGGGACCGATTGATTTAATGAACTCAATGAAACCTTTGAGTCGACAATCGCAGAGCCACTTGTTGTTGTGCAGTGCTAGCACAACATTAGCAGCATTCTCATCACTCCTACTGTGTTTTTCTGGATGATAGCGATTCCAGTTAAGGAAAACATCCCTGGATATGACAGTAAGCTGATTGAAGGATAAATCTAAGTAGGTCAGAGAAGGCAGGTGACGTAACGCGGATTCAGTCAGAACATCTAACTGATTGTGCTTCAAATCCAGAATTTTAAGTTTGGGTGTATCCTGGAAAGCCATCCATGGTATCAGTCTCAGGTTATTACCCTCCAGGCGGAGTTCAGTCAGGTTGTACAAGCATTCAAGACTCTTAATGTTCATTAAGGTAATGTCATTAAAATTCAGCCACAGTGATTCCAAGGCACTCATGGTGTAAAAAACCCTTTGTGGTATTTCTGTTAAGTGGGAGTTCTCAATCCTGATTTTTATAAAATCTGCAGGAATGTGCTGGGGTAATAACCTGAAGGGAGCTCCCATACATACTAATGACCTAAATGAGAGGAAAAAAAAGTCATTTAAAAAAATGCAGTGAACACAGTTAACAATATTAATAATAACAGGTTATTACAACATTTACATCATTACATCATTTATGACAGATACTATGTGGCTAAGTAGCTTTCAAACTTTTAGCAATGTGTCTGCATTCGGGATTTGCACTTGGAGGATAGAGGCTATTGCATGATATATAGCTACTGATTTTAACCATACTTTACTCTTGCCAGCTGGTATTGTTAGAAGTACTGTGTTAAGTACTGGTATTGTGGAAGTGTTAGAACTAGGTATTGGCTAAAGCTAGGGCATAGTTGTATAGAATTATGCATTGTTGAAATGTCATTCTGAATACATAAAATTAAAGTATTTAATAAAACAGTTTAAACAATATACTGAACAGAAAAAGCCAATAATGTCTACATGCCATCAACCTCTGTGCCACCCAAGAGCCAAAAGTAGTTTTTATTTTGATTATTAAACATGGTAGCAAAGGAGCATAGGGTAACAATTTCAATTTCTTTTTTGTGCACATTTTTGTTATCAAAACAGACCTTAAATATATGTAGGTGTATATAGTAACCTGCTACATTTATTGTTAGAGTTGAGTAAATAAGGTTTTAAATAAACTGCATTTTCTGGTTTAAGCGCTGTGATGACTATGGCTAATTGAAGAACACTGAACTACTGCGATTCACTGTACTTGAGTGTCCATACTGATTATTTAATGGTTGTATGTCCATAATTAGCCATTACATGGGTTTTAGATATTTACTTATATGCTTTTTCTTAGCTTGTGACCATCACCAAAATTATGAGAACGTGTCCTTGAAAGTTGAAAGTATACTGAATAAAATTTCACTGCATGTTTTCACATTTCACAGTTCTATTTAATACAAAACCTTTTTTAGATTGGCTTCATGAATACAAACACCCATTAACCCTAGTTTTTCACTACTCTCCCAACATACTTACCTTCCAAAGCTGTCCTCTTTGCAGGAGCATCCTGTCATGCAGAAACAAGAGGCAAAACAGAAGTGACTAAAAACTAATAGCACAGTTAATGCCGAAAAAAACATAGACATATTGGTTTTTAAGCAGGGCATGAGAAGTGAGTTGTTTTGCAGGACATGTCAGTGAGCTTGGTAAACCTTAATCTCATTGTACTTAATCCAGCCTGACGTAAATCTTGAGGAAGAAAAGGAAAAGGATTACGAAACCTGTTTGGAATTCATTCAACATTTTCTTATAAGGATGTGATGTGAATACTACACATATACTATAACACTACAACCAAATCACAATATATATATTATTGTTGAACATATTTATTTATTATCATTAAAAGCATTCCAGCATTTAATTAATATCACTGAATGGAGTTCAGCATGACTAGCTCCACCTCTCTCTGATCAGCTCAGCAATGCTTGTAGTTAGAGTATATCCCTTGGAAAATATGATGCTGCAAATACAGGGCACTTGGAACGTACTGTTTGTCTGTGGGAATACAGTGGCAATCTAGCACATTGGAATTCCAGAATCATGGGGTTCAAGAACATGGCTGTAATCATAAGGATGTAGGAACATGGGGGATGCGAAACCATGGAAACTGCTCCAGTTCAGAGCAAACTTGGGGCTTCAAAAAAGTTACATTCCCTTTATGTAAGGTTCTTGGAGGATGGCACCAAAGAATAAGTAACAAAAATCTCTGTTCTGAGCCAAAATCCAGTGATATACCATTATTCAAATTTTTTGGCTGTTCAGTTTTTCACACAGAGACACTGGAAGGACACAGAAGGTTGTGACACTATTCTCAGTCTAAGTCCAGCATTAGATCCCTTGTAGCTTTATCATGTGAAGCTAATTACTTAAGCTCCTGTAATTCAGGCTCGCAAATTTAGATCAGGCTTTATAAACACAAACCATGAGTAGGTATAGGTCATTGTGCTCTTTTACAGAATATGTGGTTCAGTTCCAAATTCAAAAAGATTTAAGGCAGGAAAACTAGATCTTAATTTCTTAATATCAGTTGATGAAAACAATCATATCATATCATAATCATCTCATATAGCTATAGATTTTGTTACTGCCATCTGAAGTTTATCCTTCTACACCAACTTTCTTCAGCATTCCGTAGAACAATGAATTAGGTTACTTTCAGCCTTAAGCTCTGTCATTTTACGTGTCCCTGCTAAAGCCTGCATCCTCTGCCCCCCTGGATGCAACCACCATTGTGCTTGCTCCAGTTAGAGAAATTGACAGTGCCCCCACCTACATGCTACAGCACCTCTTATGGTCTTACTGAGAGCCATTACTACGACACACAGCCATGACCATGTGATGCCCAGAATACATTTCTCAGCATGCATCATTCTGGCTATATTATCAAGTACCTTGTTTCCATTTACTGACCGCGTGCAACTGCATCCATTCAGCTCATCATCATTATTATACACATTTAAACATTTAAACTCACTTCAGTGGAAGGTTTTGTCGTCTCTTTCAAGCAATTGTGCGTTAAGGGTCTTGCTCAGGGACCCAACCGTGGCAGAGGTGGTATTTAAACCCTGGACCTTCTGGTCCAGAGTCCAGCGACTTAACCACTAGACCACCACAGTCCCACAGGTACAGGTACAGGTACACCTGCTTGCTTCCACAATCATTGTCCATTTTATCAATTCATATAAATTATAACATATTATAATTAGGATAAATAAATACATATAGTTAAAATGTAACATTGTTCAGGGCATATATATGAATATATATCTTAATTAAAATACATACATTTTAAAAATAATACTTTATTAAATATTTATTTGTACATGTACATAGAACAACATACACACAGTTTCATGTTTAATTTTAACACAGAACATAAAGTACATGTAAATAAATGAATATTGTTTAAACATTTTTAAAAAATTAAAAAGATTCAGTGTAAGATGTTTTTTTCTGTTTAGTTCTCCTAATGTTGCAGTACTGTACTAATTCTCAGTGCAGTCTTATAGCAGCGGAATTTGGATCTTCTACCAATTGAGGCAGTACTCTAAAATTACTTGTTTTTTTATATGATATTGAATGTCCGTTCCAACATAAATCATTCAAAATGTGCTTAATTCAGAGTTGCTTATTATAAATAAAGCAAGCTTATCGTTGCTGTTTTAGAAATAATACACCATAAATCTGGTATATCCTTGAAAGACGGTATTTGGCAGGAATATACATTTACACATGCAGTGGCATCTTTACCAATGTTATGCACTATGATGAGGTTTTGCTTCTATTATTAGATGTAGTTACAAGTATTTTATTATTTTGTTAGTATTTACTGGCTTTCTGACAATAGATCCTACTTCTGTAAATGTAAATGTAAACCGCTTCTCAATAAACTGAGCAAATATATTAAAAAAGTGCAAAACTCTCAATGTCTGTCCACTGGTCTTGCTGCTTCCATAAATGCAATCAACCTGTTTCTGATCTGATCATGGCACGAACAAAATTGATTTCTTAAGAAATTTCTTGTTATAGTTGTTGAGGATACAAAACAATATCTAAAGCATTACGACTTTACCAGTTCATAGTCAGAGCGATTGTGTACAAGTACAAATAAAGGACAATCGAGATAAGTTAGCCTTCCCAGGAGCGGCTGGGAGCAACTAACAGCCTCTGTCACAATATTATTGTCACGAGTCCATCATTTAGAGAACAACACTGAACAACAATTGTATGAATGGCAAGGTTGAAAATAAAAAGCCACTGCTATCTAAACAGAAAAGTACTGCAGTTATAGGATATATGATATAAGATCATCTAAATGTCAAGTTTTGTGAATGGATGTAACCAAAATATGAATGTCTTGTTTAAATAACAAGCATTTTGCCTGGAGAAACCACTGCATTTTAATATAAAAAAAACTGTTCTGTATCTGAACTGTGCCACATGCTTGTATGGTTTGAGCCTGTTTTTTCTGCATTTCTGCAATAATGGTTTGCCACCATTCTTGGTAGAATGAATTATAGATTTCACTTTCTTAATTTTTTTTTCATGAACTAACTATCAAGTAAAACTGGATCAATGACCCTGAGCACAAAAGCCAATGAATAGTTACATAAGAGTAATGTTTTGGAATGGCCAAGTCAATATTTAGCAGTTAATTTAAGAAAATAAGGCATTTAAAGGATCAGTTCACTTTAATTAAATTTCAATAACCAAAGGAAACATGTGGACTAGACAAACAGGAGCAGGCAATGTTGACTCCTCAAAGCACTAGAAATTAATTAAGTTTCAAGCCATTATTATACATTATTATACATATAACAATAATATAACTTAATAAGTAGAACTGACTCTCTCTTTATCTGGAATCACTACTTTTTCAGGTTGCTGTACCGTCAGTCATTGGAATTATTGAGTAACAGGCCATATTGCAGATATGCACACACTCCAATTTGGTCTCATTAGCTCGTCAAAACATTCCTTATAATAGTTAGGTTAAGGAAAACACTGATAACTATTGTGGCCAAACCTGAATTTGCCTGTTTGCTCATAAGAAGCTGTGGAAGCATTAGAAACTTTAGGGTCCCTGACTGGATGGTGTGCAAATTTTGTTCCCCAAGGTCTACTAAAGCTCAGACTGTTTGTGCTCTCAACTTTTCCTCCTTCACTCATCACCCTTGTGCTTAATATATTCTTTCATGGTACATTAAATGTTCCAACCAATTCTGTAATCCAGTAGAATGCTGGCTGAGTAAACTGGTAAAATTCCTCAGTTGACTGCTCAATTAAAAATGGCAGCAACCATTCCTACAAGCCAAAACTATAAGTGGGTATTTAGCAATAGTGGAATGAGTTGTTCACATGACTTGTAATTATTTCAGTCTTGCTTGTTTGCTCCACTTACACTGTAAGTACAAAGTGTATCTCCAGTGTGACCACGTGAGATATGAAATTATTTTCCCATGTAAGAAAGCGGTCTTAATCTCACTGTTCTTGTTTTAATTTCAGTGACCTACAGTAAACATGGTTTCTCATCGGCTACCATTGAATTGTATGCTGCCAAATACAACCAGAAATTACACACAACAGGCAACAAAGCATATGTTGCATATGCATATCTTTAGTGCAGGGGATGGCTTTGCTTGGCATTTGCTGTAATTCCTGCAGGGCTCAGTGCTCCAGAGAACATTTTGAACATGATGGATGAAAATCGTGGCTGGTTTCACAAATGCCTGTTATTCTTTCGGGTGCAATACCAAACATTTAATACAATTTGGTGAAAAGCTTGGAAAAAACAATTCTGTGTTTGACCAGAGAGGGGGAAAAGATAGTCTCAGTAACTTTGTGGTGTCTTGCTACAGGGACATGTTAGAGCACCTTGTCCCAGCTTTTAGTCACAGCAAAGCAGATGTATTCAAATGTATCTGAGAAGTGTGTCGATTATTGAAGGCACTTCTATACCAATACATTGCACTGTCAAAATCACACTGGCTCCAGGACAACATAAGCGGGTTGAGTACAGGTTTAGTTCCCATAATGCAACAGAACAATCGATGTCTTCCACAATCCCGTAATAGCTCCATCAAATAATATGTAGAAACAGAAGATGCATTCCATCTACACTGGTTTAAAATGCGGTCCAAATTCATATCTGACCCCCTCCGTGTGGATTAAGTAATCTGACCACAGTGTGTCTGGGTTTACACCTGGCTTTACATGCAGTCAAGAGAAATCCAAACATGATGTGATCACCAAAAGTGCATATAAAATGCAAGATGCAAATGGGCTTTTTTGTAAAATATGTTCCAGGTCTGCATACATCCTAACAGAAATACTCATTAGGGTGTCCATCAATCTTGGCTATCGCCTCTGAGTCAATGCTGGAGCGTGCAGAAAGCAGGCGGTTGGACTCGTCCGGGTTGACATGGGCACGGAACTCACCCTCCATACCTTTAGCCTTGGCACCTGGTGTGAGGGTCTCAAATGTCACATATGAGTCCTGCATGTCTTTGGATCTCCTTTTCAGGAACTTCTGCAGTCGTCTTTTCAGGGCACCACAGCAAACAATCAAGGTGAGAGGTACTGCAATGACACAAGCCACAGTGATCACTACCACGTTGATAAGCTTCTGAGTGCCACTTGCACTTGCTGCTTCATCTGTTGAGAAAATGACACACTGCTCTTTCTTTGGGATAAGACCTTTCACACATACACAGGCAATATACTTCGTCTTGGGAACAAGGCATTCGATGGTGACCCGGGTCTTGCCGGGTCCAACGTTCAGGCGCCTCATGTCTCTTTCACAAAACACAGCATAGAGGATGCTAAAAGAGGTTGTGTTGGTGGCTGAAGGAGCACGCCAGTTTATTAATACTGTGTGGTCTGTGTCACCAATGACTTTGACAGAACGCACCACCCTTTTCTCTCGGCTTTGCTGCAATGACGAAGCATTAGCTGCCAGGTTTCCTGCCAAATCACTCAATGCATCCTTATCTACTTCTGCTGTTCCTGACCTGCGCCCAGGAGGCCCTGTCACTTTTTTATTCAAGACTCCCTCTGATATGCTGTAGCTCTCTACGTAGAGGGTCCCTTTGCCTGTGGATTTGGAACCATTGAATAGGTCCATGACAGAGACACCCGCAGCAGTTGAGGGGATGTATCTGGCAATGAGTCTGTCCTGGTATGCGGCCTGTCCAGAGCTTTTCTTCTTGACATCACTTTTCTTGACTGCAGTGTCATCAACTTGCCATGTATCTGTTATAATGAGGGAGATAATTGCATTGCCACTGCCCACAAAATTAGTTGCTTTGCAGACATATTTGCCAGAGTCTTGGTACGATACAGAAGGCACGCTGAGGATAGACCAGATCATGCCCTCATTTGAAACCTCCTGGCGAACTGTAAAACATAATGGCAACTCTTAGACAATTACTTAATTCAATGACAATTACAAAAATTCATAATGCCAGCTTAACCCAAGATAAGTTTTATAGTTTAACTCTATTACAGTTTCTAACTCTATAAACATAATTAAAGAAAATGTAAAATTTTTATCTTTATCCACTGGACATTTCAAACAACACAAACAAACCTACCTGTACCATTGATGGCTTTTCCGTCAGCTCGGTACCAGATGAGCTCTGGCATTGGCACTCCGAGAGTACCACAGCGGAGCAGGACATTGTTGCCAACTGAGCTGCGGACCTTTGCGACAGCTGTGTGGATACAAGGTGCCTGGCATTTCCTTAACTCCACATCTGAGAAGAACACGCCAGACAAGCTCTCAGGTTCTGTACAACGCAGGCGACTGTCAATGAAAGCTGAAGTGGAGGATGGAGATTTCTGGAAATGCACTAGGTCAAACAAGCGACAGTCACACTGCCAGGGATTATCATGCAAACCTGGAGAATGTAAAAAGAAAAACATAAATTGTTATGATAATCTAACAAGTTGGAATAGATATATAGGAATAACATTCACAAGAAGCTGTTTAAGATTATGGAATTTGATTATTCTTGGTTTGACATATTCATGCATTTAATTATATAATTTTAAGAAGGTTACATGATCAATATAGTGCCTTTCATCCAGTTATCATTGGATAAAATAGATAAGTACTTTTGAATTACTATTCAGCTGATATACACACACGTATCTGCATTATGCATTATGCTCTATGAAACAGGACACTGACACAGTATTTGCTACTTTAATGTAAATATAAAAGGCTATTTTCACAAGAAAACTAATTATAGGCAAATGTGTAAGCTAGACCGTTTCTATTGATACTGCATTGGAATTATAAACTGTTACATATGCACATGCTAAATCATTTTTAAATTATAGAAATTCATCATAATGATTGAAAAGAAGATCATGTATTGTCATGATCCTGTCAATGGTAAAACCATTATCTTTAAGAGGATGGAATAATGGACATGATAATTCATGATAATAAAATTGACAGAAGCCAATATTAAATGCACTAGTATTACAAACACTCAATAGATTGCAAGCACTAGAGCACTAAAGCGCAACAAAACCATACTATCACTTTGCCATATCGAATAGTGAAACAGTATATAAATAAGAATATAATATATCTGTTATTATGATAATCAGCATTCAGTACAGTACTCTGTGCTGTAACATTAACTTCAGGAAGTGCTGTGCAGTGTAGAGTTGTAACCCACACAGACTTAAGGAAGACATGCCACCTCCACACCAAAATTACACAAATTGCTGCACCTGGGAAGAAACCCAGGACCTTCTTGCTGTGAGGCGACAGTGCTACTCACCATACCACCCTGCTTGGATTGTAAGGTTGTTTCAGTTGTAAGTAAACTCTCGATTCTGCTTAATGGCTTAATGTAAATGGTATAGCAATGCTGGATAAAGGGACTCA
>JAUZSV010427358.1:0-10439 GCA_034780495.1 Parotocinclus cesarpintoi | reverse complement strand
ACCTTTATGCAACCTTTACCATTAAATAAACAAAATAAGCTGTAAAACAAAAGTCAGTGATCATGTAACCATTATGTACAGTCAGCTCCAGAAATCCTGGCTTCCTCTAAACCTGGGTGACAGCTGTCCCTCTGAAACAAATTATTAACCTGTTAAATTTGTTTTAATAAAAACATTTGTCAGAATTATTTACCATCATTAAATTTCTTCTAACCAAACTTGTAACTGAACATAAATGAAACACAATCCTTTCAAATGACTGTTCAGTTTGATATTTAATAGGCTGCTCACAGAAATTAGGGAATATTTCTGAATTAATACCTACATGGATCGAAACTTTTTTAGGATGCATGGCATTTTTTTTTGACTTTGCAAAAAACTGGATTGTGATTGGATATTACAGGAGAACACCGTTAGAAAACATGTACCTAATCCATACCAAAATAAACAGTTTTGAAAATGAGCACGGAATCAAACTTTTGACATGGCCTCCCTGGTCCCTTGAAAATCACAAGAGAGGACCCTAGAGGACCTTAGAGGAGCTTCTTTACTGAAGTGTGTCTTAGAATGTTATAAATTAGCCAAGACAAAGCTATGACGCTTGATGTGATTTATAAGTTACAGGGCAAGGAATCTAAGTAACAGACACACTGCATGGATAAGGCATTAATTTCCACCGGCATATTAAATCCTACCCAGAATAATCATATTGAACTCTGTGTTCAGGGCCATTGTTGTCTTTTGACATCAACGACAGTCCTGCTTTTGAGGTCCCGTTGGCCAACGTGTCCCAGTGCACCACGGGAAAGAACGAAGTCACTCTGGAGTTCCATCAGAACGATGATGCTGAGGTGTCGCTCATGGAAGTGCGTTTTTATGTCCCACCCTCCACTGGAGACGACGGCACAGACCCCGTAGAGGTACGAGTTTTACAAACAGTGATCAAAGTTTGATGGTAATGGATTATATAGTGCACAGGAAGAGGCAAGTGGGAACTTATCTTTTAATTTGTGAGTAAGGCCAGCACAAATGTTTTCTGCAGCCACATTGTTTCAGATAGCTTTGCACAATGATGGAAACACCAGACCTCTGGGTTACATGTATTGCAGGGAATAGTGAAATTTGTAACCACAGAATCCTTTCAGAAACTCCTTTTTTCAATGTTTATTTCACCAGGATCTATTCTGGTAAATATTTGAGTAATTTGCTATTTTCATGTATCTAATAGCCACAACAAAACCCACCCTAAGGGAACTTTGCGTGCCTATTACCGTTTCTTTCCTCGACTGAAAGCTTAATGCTGTTTTTTCTTTAGCAGTGTTCCCATAACCACTTGCCTCCTTAGAATCACCAGACCAGATGTCATGTACATAGAGCACAGATAATAAGTATTAAAACACCGTCATTCTTTTCCAGGTCTTTTCTCAGAACATTCTCTCACAGGCTGACGTTATTCAGGCCACAGGAGATGCTGTGTGTATCTTCAAAGAGCTACAGTGCCTTACGCCCAGGGGACGGTAAGGGCACAAACTCATAAAATCCTGACTCTCTCAGGTCGTCTTACCCACGTCTTGGGTGGGAGATTCAAATTATATTACGCCAAACATTTTTTAAACTAGATTAAAAAATGCTGACATGGCATCCCAAGGTGGTGCTTTGTCATTCGCTAGTCTGGATTACAGTTTACCTGGCAGATCCACTGTTAAACCAATAATGGCTCATAGTGAGCAAGAGTAAGTTCTGTCCTTGTGTGTTGGTACGACAGTAGCATGGCTACCAACATGAAGAAACTGATGACTGAAACGACCTCAATATATGGAACTGACACTTTATACAACAGACACCCCAAACAATGCTTACTAAGTAACTGAACTGCAAGAACAGAACATATAACACATAAACATTTTAGTATTTGCTGGGCCACAGCAGTAACGGTTACTGAAATCTCAAATTGCTCTACTTAAACTTCCCATATGTACTTCTCTTTGTCTCAGATATGATATTCGTATCTACCCCTCTTTCTTGCACCTGCATGGTAAGACGTTTGACTACAAGATCCCCTATACCACTGTCCTGCGTCTCTTCCTGCTGCCTCACAAGGACCAGAGGCAGATGTTTTTTGTGGTGAGTGTCTATGTGGACTGGTTAAAGAAATTATTTTTTATACCCAACAAACAGATTAGTTAGAACATGTTTGTTTAAAGACTTATGAAAGGCCATTTAATCACTGAAGTGTCTGGTCCTGCAGCAGTATTGCATTGTGTTGTATTGTGGTAGTACTGCCTCCTGCTGGCATTGGCTGGAATGAGAGTGAGAGAACAATCTCTGTGCCTTGCCTCTGCTTAAACTGGCTGTTATAATTTTTCAGAGCACCCTGCGTTTGATATTTATTGCTTAATAGGATTTAGTTCTGGTTATTTTATTTGAAAATCAGTTAGTTTGCTGTTTGCAGTTAGCATGAGATTTGAAACTCAACGCTAGAAACATTTCTACCGTAGTTGATCATTTAGGGAAATATGGGCTTAGTAACGGTATTATTTACCACCATGACATATCTAATGGTTTAAGCTTATATTAGTTGTGGTGGCATTTTGGCTCGGTAGGTAGAACTGCCACCTCACAGCAAGAAGGTCCTGGGTTCAGTCTCCGGGTGGAGAGGTGTGGGTCCTATTTGAGCCCTTTTTATTGTAAAATGTGTGCGAAACGAGAAAAAAGCTGCCTGACAGCAGGAGCACCGTTTCTGTCTTGTGAATAATGCTGTATTTAATGCCCAGTGCAAATGGCTTGAATAGCAAAATAGTATTTATTGACCCTAAATCCAATGCTGACTTGAAAGGGAAAACGTTGCAGCATTGGGAGTTGTGGTGAGGCGTTTGAGTCATTGACACTGTGCTTTAGTTTCCTTGCTGTAACATACCACCTTTTTTTCCCAGATCAGTTTAGATCCACCCATTAAACAGGGACAAACTCGCTATCATTTCCTCATCCTCCTCTTCTCCAAAGATGAAGATGTCAATCTTACTCTTAGCATGAGCGAGTGAGTAACTCTGCCTTTCTGTCTCTCTGTAGGTGGGGGAATTCTTTTGGTTGAAATGATTTTGTGAGCACTTTATAGTGCTCAAAAAATCATTTCAGACTGTTGGCGTGGAACATTTGCTTCTTTTTAACCCCCTCTCTCTGTTTCTATCTGTCTCTCGGCAGGGAGGAGGTGGAGAAGCGCTTTGATAGGAAACTTAATAAGCATATGTCTGGCTCTCTCTATGAGATGGTGAGCAGGGTTATGAAGGCTTTGGTAAACAGAAAGATCACAGTGCCTGGAAACTTCCAGGGGTGAGAAAACGTGCATTCCACACAGATCTACACCAACACTATTACACAGTAAAGTGGTTGAGCTCAGATGGGCATTAGCTGTGGCTTTGAGGGTTTTGATGTGCTTGCTTGGAAGGAATTCGTTCATTGCATTAATTTACAATCTTTAGGAAGCGGGTGGAGAAATAATAGATTGTTTTCCAGTGTATTTTTAGACTCAACTGACTAACTTGGTAGATCAGTGATGCTGTGAATGTTTTCAAAACATTAAATCCCGTTGTTGAAGTATTAAGAGTTAAGTACAGAAATGTCTTCTTACTTTCTGCAGTCATTCAGGTGCTCAGTGCATCACATGCTCGTATAAGGCGAGCTCAGGACTGCTTTATCCTCTGGAAAGGGGCTTTATTTATGTACACAAGCCCCCGGTGCATCTGCGCTTTGAGGAGATTTCTTGCGTCAACTTTGCCCGAGGTACCACCACTACCCGGTCCTTTGACTTCGAGATTGAGACCAAGCAGGGCAACCAGTACACCTTCAGCAGCATTGAAAGGTACATTATACACAATACACAATGTAGGGATTAATTTATATACCTTCAGTAACAGCTTGTACTCAAGCCCCAGGAACCGTGTGTACAAACCTGGAAAATATCTTTAAACATCGGCGATTTAATTAATTCACAACTACGGTCAGTTTAGAGTAAGCAATGCACTGCAATATTTTTTTATATATATATATAATGACCAGAAATTATTATTATTTATTATTATTTATATATAAAAATTAATATAATTTCTGGTCATTTCTTACTTGATACAATTATTTCTATTTTAAATTTCAAGTTGTTTCAGATGAAGTAGAGGGGGAAATATGTATTAACTCAAAGTAAACAAGCAAGTCTGAAAGTGCAAATTAGTCTGCAGTTATAATGGAGTAGTACTTAAAGACCTTTAGAAGCTGTTGGACCTGGCTGTTTGACAGAAAACATGTCCCCAATAGGAGTTACGACTGAAACGACGTAAAGCTTTAGCAGTCTCTTCTGAGAAATCCAAAATATGTTTCAATTCAGTTGTGGCTGAAATTTAAAACAAGTATAAGCCAAATATCAAGATTATAAAAAGGAACACGGGTAAACCATCAAAGTCAGGATAGAAAATTGTGGATTGGGGGAGGGGTGTTAAGATGACAGAACTGTAAGAAACTGGCACCAACATGTAAACAGAGGAAAAGAAGGTTCCAGTGGGCGACATCGAGGCAATTATATACTGTAGGTGGTTGGATACAATTAAGTAATCCATCACAAATCTGCTTTGGCCAAGAAGGATGAGGGCAGTCGGGAGAGTCGGTGATTTAGTCAGAAACGTTTTTTATATGATTAAAAAGCAGTTGTTCTTTAAAATGGGCATTTTAGCTCAATGACACAGCCAGCAAACGGTCCAGGACTCGATCTGATTAAATACATATGTCAGTTATTAAGTAATTTGTTTGCGTTATATGATTGTAGTCCTCACAGTCACAATGCTCAGAGATCAAACAAGAATTGAGCTTTACATCTATAATGTATGTATTTGCTCTTAAACAAAAACAGCTGGGTTGACAGCTTTTAAGTGTCCCAAGACCATCAATTTTGCAAGAGTACTTATGACAGCCAGCAGCAAAGTAACAGTAACTACATCTTGAAGACCTTAAGCTGACCATAAGTGTTGCCAACAATTAAATAAATTACATTGAGCTACCTTATGTTTAAGTCATGAAGAATTGTATGGACAGATTATAAAGCAAGTCTCTGAGAACCTGGTGGGAATTTTTATGGTGGCCCTGTTCAACCAATCCATTTTCCATGAGCACCCACAGCCTTCTCTTATTACCCAGTAAGGAACGCAGTCCAGATGGGATATTGGGAAGTATCAAGCTGTTCCCAGATGAGTAACGATTTAAACGACTGTAGACACAACATCCAGGCAGACCTTTTAAATTAGTCAGCAAAATTTAGATCCGAGATCGAACACCTCTAAACTAGGGGCCAATGAACTAAGGCTTTACTTATGTTATCATAACTTTTTTGAAGTTCCTGAAAGGCTCTATTATTTCACGTCTGTTTTTTAGCTAAAAGCCACACGCGTTCGGAGCCAGGAGTGGAAAAACTACCTGCTTTTCTCAATCTGTAATGCTTTCTTCTTTCTTGCTTCTTCCTTTTGTAGGGAGGAATATGGCAAGCTTTTTGACTTTGTAAATGCAAAGAAGCTGAGTATCAAGAACAGAGGATTAAAGGAGGTAAAGTTTCTTTGGTTTGGAAAACAGATCATAATCATTGTTTACAAAAATGGGACCTACTGGTGGGCTTAGCAGCATCAGTTCCATGCTTGTTGTTTAGCCATGAACAGATGTACTGTATGTACGTGACCTGGACTCATTAGAGACAATAAAAGCTGAACCTAACCATAAAAACCCCAGGTGTTGATCTTTAAAGTTAATGCATTCAGTTGCTTGTAAATGGAAATGAATAACCCTCTCATAGACTGGAACCCATACTGCAATTTTTGAAGAGGTGTGTGAGCGCATGTGCGTGTTATCGTAGGAAATAAAGGCGAAAGACGGGTACAGCGATTCGGACGAGGATGAGCATGATGCTTATTTGGAGAGAATGAAGGAAGAGGGAAAGATTAGAGAAGAGGGCGATGACTCCGAGGGCGACAGTGGTACGTCTTCAAAGCTTTGCTCTAGCATCTTTTTTTTGTTTGTTTGTTTGTTTTTTTTACTTTACTTTATATATATCTGTAATACATTCTGCTGATTTAGTTCACACATTTTAGACCTCTGAATGTTGTCGTAAACTGTCCAGTCATTCATGGTAACTAGTAAATTACGTGACTTCCTGCAGACGAGTCCTTCAATCCTGGGGAGGAGGAGGATGAAGTTGCTGAGGAGTAAGTTATTTAAAATTCCTTTTCTCTGACTCTATTTGAGTGTCTGGTTAAGTTGTGTTAAATCTCTCTTGTTGTGTTTGTGTGTATCTGTACACAGGTATGACAGTAATGCCTCGGTTAGTGACAGTGAAGCAGAGGATGGTGACAGCGAAGATGAAGGAAAGAAGAAAAAACCTGAGAAGAAACCCAAGAAACAAGTAAAGGAGAAGAAGGAGAGGAAGCCACGCAAAGAGGTAAATGTGAGAAAGCAAAGTTGTGGAGCAACAATGGTTTACAATCCAAACCCACCCCTCCAAAACAAGGTTTACTCCCACAAAAACCCTATACCTAGTGAGTTTTGTTGGGTTGGATTTAATAGCTTCCTGAGGCTATATGTAATCTCCATGTAGGGCAGCAGTGTTGCTCATTTTTGTGAAAGAGTCTTTGATGAAAATGGCTTGGCTGTGATCAAACTTGGTGGCCTTACCACCGAACGAAAATATTACGTATTAAAATCATGCTTGAGATCTGTTACTGGTTAACTCTGAGTGTTGTCATCAGAAGTCCTTTATTAAAATGTCATTGACGACAGACAGCATTTTCAAAAGAGCTGGCAAAAATCCATTTTGAAATTTTTTTTTGGAGTGCACAATCCAGCATGCATCCAAAGAATAAATAAAATGCTAATTAATACAATCCGTGTGTGCACCATAATTGCTTCCTCGTGCGTAACTGAAATGCGGTCCCGTTTTAGTCGAGACGTCCCGCAGATGTCCACATGAGTACACTTTCCTGGGCTTGGACATGACACCCCCCTTCCCAGATAATCACAACGTATTTACAAATATTTGGTTCCTAGACAACACATGATGCCGTTTCTGGTTTTGATTCCAAAGCCTGTTAATTGCAGAGAACATTCTTGAAATGCACAATTACGTTTCAAACACGAGGTACTATTATATTCCATGTTGCTGGAGCAGAAGTGTTTCTGATTCTTTGTGACACAGACATACACATGTACGTGTGCTATTATTAAGTATGGCTGTGCTTTCACAATTGCTGCTGTTTGTGCTTATCAGAAACAGCATGCACGTGCTTTCTTATTATATAAATCAATACAATCATCTCTGCTTTGTTTCTACAGTTTTATTTATACTTTAGACAGTTATGGTTTTGACTGTTTGCTGATTTGCCATCAAAAATTAAATTGGAGTTTTAGTTATACATAATACTGCACACTGTTTTGGGATTCCGTACTGTGAGTATGGGTTTGGTGGGGCCTAGAATTATTTGCGTATGCAACAAACATACTGTATATTCTACAGGTTAGGGCAGGGTAATTAACACAATCCAACAATCAGAAGCTTTAACTGATGTAGTCATGCCCACGTTGATTTTGTTGTTTTTTTTCTTTTATATATTTCTCACAAAAATTGGGGGATATTTTATTTTATAATTTCATAATCCCCTCGTTTTTGTGAGCATATATATATTGTGTTAATATCGTTTTTAAACAGCATTGATGGGATTGACGTTTATGGAAAGAAATGGCTGATTCCATATCCTACTATGCTGCAAAGAAAAAAATTTTTTGCAAATTTTGTGCGTTTTTTTTTTAAATTTATTTTATTTTATTTTTTTGGTTAAGGCCAGACCTTTTTTTATTGCTTCTTTCGTGGATCTGCTGACGATCATATTTAAAGAATACAAAAAATATATATATATATTTTGTATTTCTCGATTCTGCTGCAGCAACAATGGTTGAAATAATTATTTATTATTTTAATATTTTTCCAGATTCACTTTAATTTAATTGTAGGTTAAATACATTTTAAGAAATTGAAAAGTGCTGAAAAATAAAGATTTTTTTTCCCTCCCTCCTCATTAGATTCTTAAGTAGAAACAGCCGAGGAACAAGCAATTAAAAAAGTCTGGCCTAACATATTCAATGAGTAACCATAAGTACACTGTTGGCAAAAATGAGGGGATATGTTAAAATCAATATGAAGTGATTAAAAAGAAGGATTGGAGTTTATTTTATTAAACAAGATCATCAGAAAAACAAAATAAAAGTCTATTATTAAAGTCTAGTCTAAGTTGTTTGATTATGTAAATGAGATGCAAACTCTGTTATTGGGATTTGAGTAGTAAGTGATATATTCATCGGGGTGAACATAAGGTTAAAATGGACCACAGTGCCCCCCACATTGACTGTTCAGTAGGGCGTATGGTCACCCAAGGGTGCCATAATACACTGACGGTGATGAGGCATGGACAGGATCCGATTCATTTTGAAATTTCCTTCTTATTTTTGTGACTGTATTTTAGGTGCTTCCTTCAGGTATTATAAAATCACATTGATATGAAAAGTCCCAGATTAATATCTGAGCATATTTACAATGCAAACCTTGTCTGTAATCCAAGCAACTTTGGGCAAAGGACCATGCTCAAGGGCCCAAACATAGAAGCTTGTCAGTGCTGCGCCCCAGCTCTTAAGTCCCTTTTTTCCCCAAAAAATCTGAACGGCGAAGGCTTGAACGTGACATATAAACAAACTCTGAAGATGCGTGGCTTTAACTTCTTCAGACAACTGTTGTAAATAAAAGAAGATGCGATTAAGGAAACGTGGGACGATGAGTGGAATCAGTACAGCGAGTGAATGGGTTTGTTGGTCTTGTGTGGCTGGGTCTGATGCGTGATGAGAGCGGGAGAATGTCTGGGTTGGGACCCGTTAGGATGGAAACAAAGACAACATACAAAGCAGTAAAATACAATAACAATAACATGAAATTAATTGAATGGTATTAAACGTAAATTTAAAAAGAATAATTAACAGCGATGTTTTTGTTTCCATCACTCAGTTTCCAGAGGCATTATTGTTTCTGGGGTAGGTTGGGCTTTGTGGGCGATCATCCCCTAACGCAGCAGCCCCTACCTTTGTAGCCCAAAATGACTAAAAGATCAAATGTTTACAAAAAATGCAATGTTGTTCATGTTGTATTCTTGATTGCCTTTAACAGAAAAAGGTGAAGGATGCAGATGCCCCCAAGAGACCCATGAGTGCCTACATGCTGTGGCTGAACGCAAACAGAGAGCGGATCAAGTCTGAGAATCCTGGAATCTCAGTCACTGAAATATCCAAGAAAGCCGGGGAGATGTGGAAACAGATCGACAAAAGCCGCAAGGAGGTTGGTCAGATGAAACATACTGACTACCATATCAATAAATGTTCTGTACTTTTGCTTTTAGTAACATCAGAATGGTTGTAGTTGTTTCATGTGGGTAGGACTTTTTTTTTTGTTTTTTTTTGTTTTTGTTCTAGAAAACCCAAATTTGTTTTGCTTTCGCTAACCTGAAACAGTGATCAGGGTATCAAGATGTTACCAAAGTAAATGTTTTTTCCAGAGATTTTTCCTAAACTTAAGACCCCTTTGAAGCAGCTAGTACATTCCGTATCCAGAGTAATTGTAAGCGGCTGGGATTTTTAACACTCCCCAGATATTTTAGATCTGAACAAATGTAAACTTTTAAATTAAAAAAAGTGTTGAGTGCACGCTATCACGACTTCTTAGTAAATAAAAAGCCTTTATTGAGCAGCATACTCTTAGACATGGTGCACCAACAGCCAAGCAATCTTAAAAGCACTTTAGTGTTTAGATTTATACTATTTAGCAAACCCCCTAATCTGGATTATTTTACTACTAATACAGTCTTATAAGCATACAGCCAATGTAGTTATGATCATTGCTTGACAATGTGGAAGCATTGGGACCTTCTGGTGAATAGCCTAATTGCTAACTGCTGCACCACCACAGTCCTATTGGGAAGTGTTCTTTTGGAAAGAGCTTAGTGCCCTCTACAGCCAGAGATATGCTGGAGTAAAAGGCAACGAAATGCAGTTAGGTTTTATGTTTGTGAAAGTACATCACATTCGTGACCGGCTTCCTAATGCAACTTGATCCACCAAGGCTGCTAAATCTATGGAACCGTAACCTCAGCTGATCTGACTGGTCAACCACTGTCTGGCTCAGGAAAGGAGTATCTGTCGGTACTTAACTTGTTGTAATGATGCTCCTTATAACCAAGCCCAAATTCACTCCAGTCACTGCATTATATATAATATCATCTAAATCTCATCGAATCTGCTTTCTTCCACTCCAACCAGTGGTACTCAGACCTTCCAGCACACAACCAAAATGTGTGTATTTGTGTGTGTTTTTAATA
>JAUZSV010427347.1:0-10439 GCA_034780495.1 Parotocinclus cesarpintoi | reverse complement strand
TTTGATAAAAGCATAAATTCTCCCGGGGATCCCAAAAATCCTCCCATATCTCGCTGATCCGCTTTGTATCCGCTCTATGTGGCTTCTTTTTCTTATTCGCTCTCACGTTCTTTGGTCCGATTACGCGGAACTTTGGTCCAAATAAGCGAATAAAATTACACGTATATAATAGCATTTGTTTCAGTACTTTAGGATTTGGTCCGAATAAGCGGCTGGTCCCATTAACCGGATTAGACTGTACCGTGAATAGGAATATATTATTGTGAGTAAGCCACCCGATTGTAGGATAAACATTACGGTGCAGAAAAACCCCGCCCTCTTGATCAAACAAAAGTTTGGAAGAGAAGCTGGCAGTTCAGGTTTCGTTCTCTGTCTGGATCTGAGGTGAGCTGATGGCATCGAACCACAAGTTATTTGTTACCGTGGTTAAAACTTTAGAGACCCATAACACATTCCCATGTCCTTTAGAAATAATAAGGTTTCATGTTGAAGTGTTCCCTCTGCTTAAAAATCATATACACCTAAATATTATGCATTTAGTAAATATTATCTGCAATTTTTATTAGATTTATTGTAAATGAGCAGAACTAATGTTCTTATTCGCCTTTCGTTGGTCATATTGGGGAAACATAGCTCTGAATTTATAGACATAGCATCAGGACTGCTGTCTGAACTACGAAACACATCATCAGGATGTACCATGAAACATTTCGATGAAAAATACTGGAGCAGAAACGGCAGGATTTCTAGCTTGTCAGTCAGCTGAGTCTCTGAGACACTAAATTCAATTCTTTGTCTGGATGTCTGGATTTTTCAGACATGTATTTATGTCCTCTGCAATTTCTCCAGTCTGGAATGTTAAAAATTTATACGCTGATTCTTTTGGATTTTCAGCAGTATCTTATTAGTATTTTGATGGTCATATTCTGTATGCTTTTAATTATAGCTATAGACCAGGCTCGCACCGTTTAGCAGAGGCTCCTGATACACTGATACAGTCCAGACGGCTGTGGGTTAAGAGTCTTGCTCAACGGCAACATTGGCAGTTTGGCAGTGCAGGGACCTGAACCCTAACCCCGGATCAATACTCATCAATACCCATAGCAGACTTGGTTAACACAGCAAATCGATACTCAAAGAATCAAGAGGTGAAAAAGAGAAAAATAAGAAGGCTGTGAAAATAAGACAGTAGACCGAAAATACTGCATTAAAAAAAAGGATGCTTTAGTTTTTCCACTCCTCGCACTACATCTGCACAATGAAAGTGAAGAAAAGACTAGTGAGGTCCAGACGTTACCTGTGAGTGAGGTTTTGTTTTGCCTGACGGCGAGCCCCAGAGTTTTACTGCCTCAGTGGAACTGCTTTTCATCCTAGCTACCCTGCAAGCTAACGCCTGCTTACTTCTGCGTGTCCCATGTGTGACCTTTCATTGTCTAACGCCAAATAAGTACTAAAATACGTGGTTTGCTTCTTTTAGACTTGAACAAACTTTAAAACGGCTACTCTGGAGGAGCAGGATGTGTACCTCGAAGGATTCGAAATAACTAACGTACATCAGGCGTTAATCAGTCAGCAGTTCACCAAGGCTCCGGCTCCACTCAAGCTGTCCGGTTATCAGTTCCTTTCCTCATGATGATACTCAAACCATCAGAGGGCAGTAACTCCCTCTGCCCTCTTTCATTTGCCTCAGCATAGCATACCAACAAAAGTCATCCATTACTCCAGAAAAACTAATAATTAGATTTTAGGGAACTTCGGGGTTTAAATGATAATAAGCATCGGATTTCAACTTTGCAATCGGTCAATAGAAATGAATTTCTAACTTTGATATGAAATATCGGAGTCTCCACACTGTGCATCAAATTCTGTGGCATGTTTTATTCCAGGGTTGCCAGATCCTGCAAGGAACAAAATGGTAAAAGAGTGGACAAAGAGACCGAATAAATTATAAGCAAACCTGACGTGCTTGTATGTTAGGCTAAAGTGAATGATATAAGAAATCTGATTACTGAGGTCAAATTCAGCTCTTTTTATTGGATTTCTTAAACTGATTTCTAGATTGTTTAGATGATCTACTGTTTACATGATCATTTAAATAATTGATCATTCTGAAATTAATAATAATCCTGCAGAAATCAGATTATTCTGTGCATGTAAACGCACTCAGTGACTGAGCTTTGGCTCGTTAACATTGTCGACAGCCAGCAGACGAGCTCTGTCCAGCACCAAATGAGAATTTCAATGGAATTGAGGTGTAGATTTTCAATTCGTGATCATGATCCCCCGCCTTTGCAAAATCATAGTCTGTGACTAAAACTCTGTAGATGCGAGAGGGTGTGAGACTTTAGTCTTTTATGACCCTGTCTCATTGTGTATGGTCGGCATGAATGGAGTAGGATGTTTGAATCAGTGATTTTCTTTCATATTTAATGCGAGTCTCTTTTGGACTCATTCGTTCCAAGCTGTAGATTTGCAGCGTTTTGCTGCATTCAGTTGTAATTAGTGAATGAATCTGGATGAATGGTTTAGCTCTAATGTTGGAGCTGGGCCTTTTTCAAAGCTTCTAATTTTCAGTTTATGCAATTAGATGCAATCGGATGCAAAAGATTAAATAGACCTCAAGACTGTAAGACTGTAAAATGTATCCAAAAATCTGAAAACGACTCTACAAACTCTATAGAAAATCAGACAAAAAGGGAACGCCAGAGCATCATTGAAGAACAAACCGAAGAAATGGCTTTCGGCTTTATCTCAGTGCCTTTCAAGGACCGTTTCATTTTTATTGTTAGACCTCTTTATACTTGTATTTTTTTCTTGAAGATAATTCTGTTTTAGAAATCTAACCACCGGTTAAAGAGACATGATTCGAAATAATTTTGTGGTAATAACGAATAGCCTGTGTGGACTTTGTGTTTGCGTTATAAGGACTTTATCTGGCTGTCAGCAGCAGGACTGGATGGAATCACAGAATGAACACAGACGTAATCGCAGGGCATGAATTGTTGCAAGTAATTGTACAACCTTCCTAAGCTAGAGTGTGCTTGACCTCATTGTGGTGAATGCAGGAACAGAGTGAGGTGCTGATAACATCTTGTCAATAAGGTGGTGGTACAATGTGACGCTCCGCATTCTGCTCCTGAAGGCCATTCAGATGTGGGTTGGGGTTTGGGTTTCAATGCATTATATTAAGCCTGGAATATTGGCTTTTAATCTGCAGCAGATCAGTCATGGCCTAACCCAGTTGTGGCTTCTGTCAGGGGATCAGAGGAGGTAAATCTGAAGGTTAAGGCAACCCGTCCTGCTCGGCGCCGCCGGTGTCAGGTGCGGGTGTAATGGCTCTCTGGTAGGACTCAGTGAAGCCAGCCGAGCGCTTAATGATCAAATAAAGGAATATAAATGAGCTATTTGAGGCAGAAGCGAAGGTTTGACCCGCGCCGGCGTTCCCCCACACTTTCGGTGCTTGAATGATGAACGTAATAACGGCGGCTGTGGGATGCCATTCACGGCTCAAGCGCCTTCACACTCTGTTCCCCAAGATTTGTGGGCAGAATGTGGGCTTTTGACAAGGTAGCATGAGAGACAAGTGCTTTTTTGCCCCACGGTTGCTGGGTATTCTTTTAGACGCTGTGAGGCGAAAGTATTTGGACACATTTTCACTGGGCTTAGATGTACAGCATTTTGCAGACACCCCTTACGACTGGGCTAAGATTTTGAACGCTTAGGGCTTTGTTTAAAAACGTAAGTGTCGACGCAACAACCAACTATAAAGCCGCACAGCAACATATTATATAAACATCATCCATCCTCAGCTGCAGCAACAGCTCCTGAGCTCTGGATGGCCCCTGGAAGCACCAAAGTTGTTCATCAGGAGATCCAGATGGGTTTTCATGGACAGGCAACCATAAAAGCCTCATCCACAGCACCTGTAGTTGTGCTCTTCTCGATTCTTAAAACCCATACTTGTCTGTCTTGGGTCCAATCATGGTGTGCTTTAGACCACTCCAGCATTTGCTTTGGACCTGACTGTGTGTGTGACTTGTACCCAAACTTTGAACCTTCAAATGAACAGATGTTGGGCAACTGCAACAAAGGATGGCTGGTTTTTGCACAGTACGTCACTATTGGAGTCTGAAATCTGGCTTTGGTGGATTCCAGCAAAACTGTCTACCACCTTCACCATCTACAACTGTTGTTATTTTGTAGAATTGAACATTTACACACCCACACTGACCGGATATCTTCCTCCTCCCCACCATTCCTACTTATCTGCGTATGGGTTCTGTATCATTGTGCTTTTATCCAAAGTTAAATATTGTATTCTGTGCTCTTTGCCCTTGATATTTCTTCTATTTAAATGTCAATATTGCACAAGAGTCCTAAAAATCAACCTACTACAGAAGCAGAGGTGTTATCTCCTATTTATGCTGTTTGAACACATATAGCCATAGTTTCACGTTTGTGTTTTTGTGTGTGTTTAGCAGCGAGAGCTGCATTGGGTTTGCCATTATTGATGAAGTGTAGAGATTAATGAGCTTCCTGGAGGTGGAAGTGTGAAAAAATGTGTTACTTTCACAAGTGCTCTTCCAAAAGCTTTCATAACGGCGCATGTACGAGCAAGTTTTAGATCAAGTCTGCCCAAAAGTTGAATACATAATCAAACAATCAAGTCATTGCCTTGCTATAAAGTAATTAATATACACTTAAAACACACTGCGCTGAGAAGTTTGTCACCCTAACATAGCGTAACAGCTTGATAAATCTCATTAACAAACTGATGTTAATATAGACTTAATTCAATCTACGCTTCTCGGAATAATGACATGCATTCGTTAATTTATTATGCATGTTAAATATGCAGTTCACACTTCACAAAAATAAGTACACCCCTCACATTTTGTTATTATTTTATCATACCTTTTCCTGGATCCACACTGAAGATCTGACGCTTTGATCCAATCTAAAGTGGTCTGTCTACAGCACACAATAATGTGTGTGTATGAGTGTAACACTATGCTCTGGTTTACTCACAGCTGGATGTTTTTCTAGCCTGAGTAAATTTCGAATTAAAAAAAGAGTCAGTTGGTAAAAAAAAAAGCTCTTTAAAGTTCACTTGAGGCCGTTCAGGTTTCATTATTTTCGGCGAATTAGCACGCCGCGAACACGAGACAAGGCACACAACGAGCGCCTCCAGATAAGAACAAGAATGCAAATATGACCTTCATTTATGAAGCAGTGGGTCTGTAGCCTAGATAAACCATCGAATTGATCCTGCACTTTCCCGAATCCAGCCTTATTAGATAAAATGGTCTTTATTTACAGAAGTTTCAATATGTGTATGAGTATTATTAACACACACGTCTAAACACAGTTTTTAGAACATGATAAATGTAATTTTCGTCGCGATCTTAGTAAATGAGAATTATATTGGGTTGTTTAAACAGATCCTAGACGTGACCCCTCACCGACCCTGTAATGAACTGGCAACCCATCCAGAGCAAATTTACACTTCGAGGTTCCGGACCCTCTGTGAACTTGTACGTGAAACTTAAACCTTACAAAAACAAAAGAGTCTGCTCTGCTAACTTTCTAAACAGCTATCTAATTATGATTCATAATGTAATTAAGGAAACACCTGATTAGGGATTGTAAAAACATACACAATCTAGATTTACTTAACACTTGTGTATATCACAATATAAAAAAATCTCCAACATGTTGCTGCTTTACTATCTTTTGTAAAATTGTACTGTATCGCAGCGTTACGTAAAGGTTTGGTCCCCCTGGCCAAATGACACAAAGTCTTGATGTTCTAAATTATACAAATATATAGTTTAATATATACTGTATAAATCATAGCATAGCTTACATTATATAAATGTTAATATAGTTTATTATATATTGTATATATCATATCATAGTTTACATTATATAAATGTTATTATAGATTTAATATATATTGTATATATCATATCATAGCTTACATTATATAAATGTTATTATAGATTTAATATATATTGTATATATCATAACATAGCTTACATTAAACATGTTTAAAACAATGAGAACGACCACAGTTTTTATTCACTACGTTTCCCAGAACTCATCACTCCTGCCATGTGACTACCTGCATCACACACTGTCGAGCGCTGGAGAGTATTATAGTGTGTATGTACCATAAAATGTAAAAACAAAAAAGAGAGAGAGATCTTAATAAAGTTCCTATTATTTTCTCAGCACAGACCTTGTTTCCCTCAGCAGATTTTCATTTCCTTTTAGTAGCATGAATATAAAAATTCGCATTAACCTCATTACGGCTGGATTAATAGAACACCCCGTAAATACAGACTCATAACACAGAGCCTACAGAAAACAGATGTACTACACACACACACACACACACACACACATTTAAAGGCCATCTTTCTAAATATAGCAAAGTCTTGGACTAAATTCCAAAGACAGATGGACAGAGTCTTCATTCTTTATCATAGAAGAGTCTGTACGTGGTTTCTAAGTATAAAATCAGTCTCAGCCCTGTTTGGCAACATCATTATTTTCTCTTAGGTCGATTTACAGTATCTCACATTTTAATATATCTTTTCATGGGACACTAAAGATCTGATTCTTTAATACTAAACAATTTACATGTTATATATACATTTGTTGTGAACTTATAATAATGACACACAGCCATTAATTGTGCCCAAAGTGTCAAAACTTTGTGTGGCCACCATTATTTTCCAGCATTATTTGCCTTAACTCTTGGGCATGGTGTTCACTAGAGCTTCACAGGTTACCACAGGAATTCTCTTACACTCCTCCATGACGACATCACAGAGCTGGTGGATGTTAGAGACCTTGTGCTCCTCCACAGATGCTCAATAGTGTTTAGATCTGGAGAAATGCTTGGCCAGTCCAGCACCTTTACCCTCAGTTTCTTTAGAATGACACTGGTCGTCTTGGAGGTGTATTTAGGGTTGTTATCATGTTGGCATACTTCCCTGCAGCCCAGTTTCTGAAGGAAGAGGATCATAAGTGACCAGGGATTGAAAATGGCAAATTGGGCACAATTAAATTTTTAATTTTCAATTTTGTTTCATTTGGATTTAGTGACCAGGACAGTTTGAATAATTGTTACATTTTTCTAAGTTACTTATATATACATAAACACCATTTTAGAGACAGAAATGACACATATTTAGTAGAAATGGTTCATACACACACTAACTTACCTAAATATGTCATGAAGCAGGCGTGTTTTTCCTGAGCAGCTTACAACTGATATACTCTTGCAATTCACGCGATTGTGGGTTAAGGGACACAAAGACCCAACAGTGGCAGCTTGGTATAAGTGGGATTTGGACCTCCTGGTCCCATAATCCAGTACCTTATCCGCTAGGCTACCACAGTCCTATACACACCTGTAGTCCAGATATATACCTTCAAAAGGTACACACTACCTCGTTTAAAGTCTGTTCACATTTACAAACAGTCTACACACTCACACTACATAGTCTCACATAAACACACTCCCACGTAGAGTATAAACTCATGATTGAAGTGGAACATGGAAAGTTTTTATCGTGAGAGGCTGAACAGAAGAACAAAGCTCCAGCTGCTGAACCTCGTTTTTGTATTTTTGCCTGCTTTGTGTTCTTGATTGAGGTGGTTGTGTTTCTGCGTTTCATAACAGTCTCTCGTTCCTTTTCTCAGACGTGCAGCATGTGAAGCGGAGGGACATCGTGCTGAAGCGAGAGCTGGGTGAAGGGGCATTCGGTAAAGTTTTCCTGGCGGAATGCTACAACCTGAGCCCCACCAAGGAGAAGATGCTGGTCGCCGTCAAGGTAGGAAACGTAGCAAATGTTCATCTGTTTTGGGTGAACATGGAGTGAATGAATTAGGTGAACGCTGAGCATTTGAAGCTACTGTAGAGCATTTAAGACCAGATGTTACCCTGCAGTGGCTCATCAGGGTCAGTTTAGTGCTTTATTCTCTAGACTATTAATCACGAGGTTATGAGTTCACACTCTGAGTCCGGCCCTGGTACTGTTGGACGCATAAGTAAGGTCCTTAACCACAGCTCAGCACAACTGGAAGTGGAGTGGAAGTGGTCTGCTAAATGTTCGACTGTAAATGTAGATTTGACCTGCACCCAGGGAGGGTTTGTTTATTTCAGGACCTGTTTACGTTAAACGTAGCATATCTCATGGGGGGGTGATGCGTGAAAAACCTCTGGTTGCTCATTTGTGCTTTTAACTTTTGTCTGGTTAAAGGTGTGCAGGCTTTTCCACTTTGTAGCCTGGAGGTGGCACCATTTTTTATCCATTTGGAATATTTAAGGCTTGCACGAGTCGTCGGTTGGACCATTTCTATCTGATTTTGCCCTAATTTATGGTTAATCCATTTTAATGCAAGTCGGGTTATTGACATTTTCTTGTGCCTTGAGATTTAAGCTTGCCCTGGACTGGACATCAGACCATTACATGTATAGAGAGGGGTCGCTGTTGTACCACGGAGGGGGGTCGACCTTGTATTACAGCCTGCAGGGGGATATTTAGGGCTTGTAAAATCCATTGGTTGCAACATTTCTATCTGACTTCGCACCAATTTATGGTTCACCCATTTTTTATGTACTTTTAGTTTTTAGTCTTTTTTTATGTTCGGCACTGTGTATTGATTTTTCTTTTGCATGTTTTAAGGCGCATACATCTTTGTTCACGTTTACACCATCTCTTCAGGCATCGCAACGTAGCTGTTCAATGTCATTCCCAGTGAAGCCCCCGGGCTCGATGTTCTCCATTAGCTGGTCTCACCAGATGTCTTGTTTTATTCTCAGTGCCGTTGGTAACGTCATTCGGAGATGCACTTCAGGACCTCTAATGATGTTTAGTATTAAAGATGTATCCGAGTTCACTTTTCAAACTCAATCAGAAGCATTACACCATGAAGATAAACTCTGAAAGCTTCCCTGTCTCTGAGGTGTCTCGCCGTAGACGACAGATTCGGAGACTCACCGCTGTGGCACCAGTGACGGGTGTCGGTTAGTCAGGGCAGGAACGCTGCTAAAGGCTGAGCTACAGGAAGCTAACGGGCTCTCAGATGGGGGATGGTGAGCCATCTGTGGTGTTTCTGCAGCCTGAACGTTGGCTTGACGTGGATTTCACCTCACAAACGGGTGGTGAGGTTCTATTTTTAAGGACGCTGTAATGGATGTCCAATGTTCAGGAGGAAGCTACAGAAAGACAGACTGAGGGACATTACCAGGCCTTAAAGCTAAAGTGTATGAATCTGAGGAACATTACCAGGCTGCAGCTACTGTATAACAGAACAACGTGGCATTAAAGGCAAATACACAACATTGGGTGTTGTGATGTTCTTTTAACCACCTGTTAGAGGCTTTACCAGACCAACTTTACTCACTGGGACATGAGCCCTAGTAAAATATTGCTTTGCCCCACTAAAAAGACGACAGTAAAAGATTGATTCTATCATGGATTGCTGAGGAGACCTACAAAATGTGTAACACAAATTCACTACAGACACTACATTTCCCATAATGCCTCAGCATCTTTCCAAGAGTTTGAATGACCAACCATTGAGTCAGAGCGTTTTTTTTGGCATTTAACATGTCAGTACCTGTCAGGATCTTTGAGCAATGTTTTTCTGCTCGGTGATAATAAACTACAGTCAGAATATAGTATCAAAAGAGGATGACGATGGTGTATCGCTAAAATCTGAAAGCTTCAAAGCTTTTTGGATGGACCGATGCTTGACTAATGTCACGTAAAGCACCAGTGAAATCTGGTTCTGAGTTCATGAACGATGGCAGTTCAATAACTGAATAAATCACCTACTGTCAAATAGATTCAGAACTGTAACCATCAAGGACTTCCTATGAATCTAGATCATCCACTTTAGATCTGAGCAGTAAGGACGTATTCATTAGGCAAAGAGAATAAGATCGTTAACAACAATGTCATCATGTCAGGATCATAAAATGAGTCGATCTCTAAAAGTGGAAGTTCTGAAGATAACGAAACTAAAATAAAAATACAACCAAACACTAGAGATCACTAGAGGAAAGGTTTTTTCTTCATCAATAAGCAAGCTTAAAAAAGAACCTGAATCATGAAAAATCTGAAAAAAAAAAGAAAATATATATATATATATATATATACACAGTGTTCCCTCGCCACTTTGCGGCATTTTGGCCGTTTCACGGGTTTTTGCTTTTACATTTAAAATATATTTTAAATATTAATTCTATCAATAAAGGAATGTTATCAATCTTAAAATATTACGATTTTCAGTAAATAGCGTATTTACTCAGCGGATGAATACTCACCAAAAACGGGAAGTAATACTAGAGCATCGGCCGCCTGAGTCGCTACTTGCCGACATGACAAGTTTTTATCTGCGGTTTTGTGTTCGCTGTTTGT
>JAUZSV010427336.1:0-10440 GCA_034780495.1 Parotocinclus cesarpintoi | reverse complement strand
CATGTTGCCACAGCTTGACTTTATAGTAAGAGTGCAGGTACTATACTGGCCTGCCTGCAGTCCAGACCTTTCTCCCATTTGAAAATGTGCGAAAATATGACAACGGAGACCCCGGACTGTTATGCAACTGAAGTTATACATCAAGCACAAATAGGAAAGAATTCCAACCTACAAAGCTTTAACAATTAGTGTCTTTAGTTACCAAACGCTTATTGAATGTTGTTAGAAGGAAAGGTGATGTAACACAGTGGTAAACATTCCCTGTCCCAATTTGTTTGTGGAACATGTTGCAGGCATCAAGTTCAAAATTAGTAAATATTTGCAAAAAACAATAAAGTTTATACATTTTATCATTAAATATGTTGTCTTTGTAGTGTATTCAGTAAAATATATGTTGAAAAGGATTTGCAAATGAGCGTTCTGTTATTACTCGTTTTACACAACATACCAACCTCATTGGAATTGGAGATGTAAAATAAGCAAAATACAATATTTCAGCAATATACAAATGATATATATTTGATATCATATTCTTAAACAAACATAACAGAAATTTGATTATAATTAATTTGTGGTTTAAATGCTCATGAATATTTTTATGTTGTTAACAATTTCCAAAGGGCTGATAACAGGGCTTCACACTCATTGATAACTAAAGAAGTTAGGAATATAAACGCTAATTATAGGGTGTAAGTACTGTATAAATATCATGACCACACTGTAACAGAATTCATCATTATTTAAAGGCTGTCATGCTCAGTCTTTAGCAAAAACTCATGAGCACAGCACGTTGGCATGGCTGAAGATATTGCATTGCCCGCCTCTTTTCCTTTTCAGGCTTGGGTGCAGGCTAGATGTGTTCTTATTTTAGTGGGGAGGGGTAGCTGGCTGTATATGGAAATAGAAATGCAGGTGGAGCTCAGACCTTGAGGGTTAATGTTACTGAGCTTTGCTTGGAGTTGCTTGGAGTTGGCTACTTCAAGTTCTAAATTGGACAATGCTCTGACAGAAAGATGGTGTGGCAGACAGAGACACAAAGGTAGAATATCAGAGAAAAGAAAGAAAGCAGAAACGGATTGTGTTAAGTAATGTAACAAGGCTGAACAAGGATAACGAACCCAAGTGATAAAGAGAGCAGGAAAAGTAAGGTACATTTTTGGATCTGCTTTAGTTTTGAGTTTTCTGTGTGTGCTCATCTTAATGAGTGATCGTGGAAACAAGTGTGAAGTTTAACTAATAATACTATAGTACTGAGATCTGAACTACTATAAAAATGATACTGAATTCCAAATAAATATAAAAATCCTAAATGTAATAAGCAAACATTAAGAAAGTCCTAGTTCCTATGGATTCGCACTTACAGTGATCAACAAATTGATGTAATGAAAAATACAAGGTTCACAAGATTTGGAACTTTCAATTGGCATACATTAATGAACAATAAGAACACACTTGTTTCAACCCTAGTGTGATTTCCAATGTCTAAAAATAACAGGTAAAGATAGTAGCAGGCATGCTCCAGGGAGGAAGGTGCACCATGTACACCTCACATTGAACTTTCCATTACCCTTTAACCTCCTATCTTTGTTCCCTCCTTTTCCAGTTTCACAACTTTGCAGATTTTATCCCTCTTATGACATCTGGTAGTTCACTTACCACTCTTACAATCTGTCTGCAATCATTAAAGCCCACATGTACATATGGGGCTTTGGCAGCACAGTAGTTACTGGACTATGGACAAGAAGGCCCAAGGCTCAAAGCCCACCCTTGCCAAACTGCCACTGTTGGGTTATTGAGCAAGACCCTTAAACCACATTTGCTTGGACTGTAACAGTCCGTGACATAAAATGAACTCAAAGAACACATTCGTTGATGGAAAAGAACCAAAATAAATACATTCATTAACTTTAACAGAACTATTAAGCCATGTCAAAAATATATTAAAAAAAAAAATTCTTGTCTTTTGGAATAAGTTAAGTGTAAAGGGTATGCAATAATTTGCACAGTCAAGAAAAAATTTACATTTATTGACACTTATTTCAATATGTCTATCCCATCTGTTCACTAAATGTAGGAAACCTACAATTACTGTTTATAGAGTGTTGTGTGGTTTCCAGGGTCTCTGTTAAGGAATTATGCTATTTATGCTCAATAGCAATGAAAATAAGTTTAGGATCACTGGGTGCAGTGCTCAATATAGAGTGCTAAATTAGGTCTGAAAGTACAGCTGATAGGTAATTATAAACCAGCAATGTTAAGATTCATCATGTGTTTCACCATGGAAACCCACAGTCAAAAAACAGTCAAAATAAGTGCTTAACGGTTACAAGTTGTATTGAGACTGTTCTATTTTTTTCATATTGAAGACATCCGGAAGAATGAAGGACAAAACAATTGTTGTGAGAACAAAAAAGAAAATATCTTGACTATAGAAAGGAAGTCTACTATGTTTTAACTGAAGACTACAATGGTCATCAGGGCCAGAGAAAAACCAACAACATAATGATACACTAATCAAGCTCCCACTCAAGTGAAATTAACACAAAAAATGGAGCTGCATTGTAAGAAAGCTGCTTTGGATTAGGTAGTAATAATAAAACCAAACCAAGGCATCAGTCTGTTTCACTATCAGACTGTTTTCATTAAACGTTAAATCTGATCCTTAGGCAATGAGCAATGTATGTCTTTCACACAGTCCAGAGGACAGCAGCTGCTTTGGTGTCATGTAAGACAACACTGAAGGAACACCACAGCAAGGTTTATCCTCACACTGTTCTCAGTTATTCTAAAATATGTAACAGGAATAAAGGAAATATTTAAAGCAAGCCCAGTCTTTTCCTATAGATAATACTATATGTATCCATGCTATGGCCATGTGGACAACACCAGGTTAATACTATTGTAGCCTATTTGTCTCAAGGCATGGAGAGTTGTGCATTCTGAGAGGCTCTTCTTCTCCCTACATTTGAGTGGTCATTTTCCATTGATGTCTCTCATCAAAAAGGCATTTCCTTCCACCATTCTAAGTAAACTCTAGAGACTGTGGGACCTTCTGGTGGAAACATGCCATGTGAAAAACTTCTGAGATCACATTTTTCCACATCCTCATGGTTAACATGAACATTACATGAAGCTGCTGGCCCATATATGCATTATCAAATCTCACTGCTGCCACACAATTTGTTTAATTAGATAGTAGCATTAATGCAGAGGTTCCTACTGAATACACTCTCTCAGACCGTTCACTGGAAGTTTAACATGGCAAATAATTCCAAGGATCTGAAAAAAAATATTATTGCTCTACATACAGATGGCCTAGGCTATATGAATAGGAGTGCTGCCAGCATTGCTGCAGAGGTTAAAGAAGTCTCTACTAAAGATGATGCCCAAGAATGCCTGCCAGTTTGCTGAAGACAAGCAGACTAAGGACATATATTACTGGGACCATGATCTGTGTTCTGATGAGACCAAAATAAATGTATTTGGTTCATGTCATGGTTGGGGGCTGCATAAGTGCTGTCTGCTGTGGGGAGCTACAGTTCTTTGAGGGAACCA
This sequence comes from Parotocinclus cesarpintoi, assembly GCA_034780495.1. Lineage (NCBI taxonomy): Eukaryota > Metazoa > Chordata > Actinopteri > Siluriformes > Loricariidae > Parotocinclus > Parotocinclus cesarpintoi. The sequence continues at coordinate 6,885 of JAUZSV010427336.1, read as the reverse complement.
TGAATGCCAACAAGTACATGACACTCTAAAGCAGAGCATGATCCTCTCACATCAGAATTTGGGCAACAGGGAGTATTCCAACATGATATTGTCCCCAAATACACCTCCAAGACGACCACTGCCTAAAAAACTGAGAGTAAAGGTCAAGCATGTCTCCAGACCTAAACCCTACTGAGCATCTGTGGGGAATTTTCAACGGAAGATGGAGGAGCACATGATCTCTAACATCCACCAGCTCTGTGATGTCATCATTAAGAAGTGGAAGAGGATTCCAGTGGCAAACTGGTAAACTCTAATGACCTTCATGTCCAAAACAGTTAAGACAGTGCTGGAAAATAATAGTGGCCACACAAAATATTGACACTTTGGGTACAGTTGGCCATTTTCACTTAGGGGTGTACTCACTTTTGTTGCCAGTGGTTTAGACAGTTTAATGGCTGTGTGTTGAGTATTTTGAGGACACATCAAATTTACACTGTCATACAAGCTGGTGCAAGGTGCAAGGCCGAAGCTAACTTTAGACAGGGCACTGATCTATCGCAGGCACACTTAAACACTGGGACAGTGATATACAAACAAACACATGTGAGGAATCTAGAAAACCCTGAAAAAACCTAAGCAGACACAAAGAATACATGCAAACTCCACACAAGTCTAAAATGGGAATAAAATCAGGTATCTCTGGAGTGTTGCGGCAACAGTACTAAACTTGTGTGCCACCATGCCACCCCAAATACAAACAGATAATAACATATTAATATTATGATCAAATAGATGGTGCACATAAAGGGAATTAAATTAGATCCTGCACATCAAAACTAGTCTTGAAAACACATCTGTTACTCCTAAGGATATTCTAACAATGTTGCTACATACCAACAATAGGAACAGTTCATCAGAAAATATCTTCTACACAGGAGTATGACGTTGTATTACAAACAAGAGCTGACAGCTTAACATGAAGGACACATTGCATTGTGCAAATGTCTTTCTAAAATAGACGTATTGAACTACATGTTGTATTGACACTCATTTTCTATGACTTACATACTGCGTAAAAGTCTGTGTATTTTTATATAATAAAAATATAACAATTTATATACAAAAAAATTACAATAAATAGCAGCAAAAGAAGCACACACTGTAGTCAAAATCAGTATTTACTGTTAGCACGCTTCGTTCTGAAGAAGTCATTTCTGTTAGGTTCACGGTGACACATTTGCATAAGGAAATGAAGTGGACAGCTGTTCAAAGTATCTTGACGAACATGCTCCATTCTTCTGCATAACCTGTTTGTTATCATTCTATTAGTCATGTGATCAGAGATAGGCCTACAAATATTTTGAGACACTGTCTGTTAGTTTATTGCTTAAACATTTATTTGTAACATTTTAGTATGAATATTTTAGTGTTTAAAATGAGTTTCCAGCATGTAGGTTCTGGTGAACCATTTGGTAGAGTTGAGTGTCAAAGATTTCATTGCCCTTGACAAAACACATTTTCTATTGATCTTTCCACCAGCACCATAATACCAGAACAAATTTCATATCTGTGAGACAGGTGGAATACCATAACAATAGAAACTAATGTGTGCCTAAATTTGAAAAGAGATTCAGAACTATAACAGAGATACAAGAGATGGAAGAGGATCTCAGTAAATTAAAGGGATTCACAGGGGAGCATGGAAGGGACAGATGGCAGAGGGAGGGTAATTTAAGCAGTGCTCTACTGTGGGGAATATTTTTAGACAGTGACTTGCACCTGTGTGTCATGACCAGCTAGGTTTGTTTGTGTGTTAGACTAGGTGTACACAAACAAGACCTTTCTCTGTGCTAGCATGTCAGTAATAACAATAATTACTAATGGAAAGCCGTGTCATTATCATTAATGACAAGTGACTAAATGAGACAATGCGGCTGCAGTCCTTGGCATGATTCCTGGACTATTTAATATTGCCAATGAGCAAATCTGTAACTGAAATATCCTACTGTATTGTGTTTTTGTTTAAACATAATGTCTGGCTTACCAAGACTAAAATGTTCTCTAAAATTAGGTCAGCATGCATGTTAGAATGTAACAAACTCTTACACTCCCTATCAGGAAGTGCCTTAAGAGCACATGGATCTGCCAGTCAACCTTATTTCGAGCTCAGGAATGAAAGGAGATGAAGTAGTTGCATGCCTATTGCTGTCTGTTGTTTGCATATAATTTCCTGCATTAATTTATGTACTGAACCTATTATAATAACATTTCGTTTCTTCTTAGGTTCTGCTGCTACAACCACATCCCACCCACCAAACAATTTTTCAAAAAGAAAAACATTTGTTCAGCTACCCTTCTGTAATTGAGTTAATAAGTCAGTACTAGGCGATCTTTTAACTGGCAACTAGCTTGACAGTCCCTATTAAATTCATGAAGTGACAAAAATTTACTTTGTAAACAAAACACAAAATATCTAAATTGCCTAATAAATATAATAGACAAGGTCATATAAATATTATATGAGGTCTATCATTTGACATTACATCACTTGACTTGTGTGAATTAGTGAATCACTGATATCTCTTACAACAAAACAAAGAAACTTGTCTAATTCATCATGGCCCCCAAGAAGAAGTCATCCCGTCCCAAGAAAGCAATTCCAGAGCCAGTACAGGTGGAGAGTGGGGTAGTGGTGCCTGACGATGGGGTTAGAAAGCTAGAATTACCTCTAAACATCGAACAGCTGAATCGTCTCAATGGGATGCCCCTACCTCCAGTGATTCGGCCTGGGGAAAGGGGATTTGGTCTGGGTGGGGAGGTGACTCGCCCTTTACATGGATCTGCTCTTCTGGAGGAGCTGAGTCGCATGAGACAGGAGCGCTTCCTCACTGATCTGGAGCTGTCCTGCAAGACCAAGGCCTTTGATGTCCACAAGCTGGTCATGTCCTCTGTTAGCCAGTACCTGCGTGAAGTTTTAGCCAAGGATCCAGGTCTAAAGCGCCTGGAGCTGCCTACAATATCACCCCTAGGTAAAGGGCATAACATTTGCTGTCTTTGTGATAGATCCCCTTACTATTATCTCATTCAGTTAGAATCATTACACCACAACATCTAACATTTTTATATATGACCTAAAAAACGTGCACAATTAACTTGAGTGCTTAATGTTGGCATAAGATGGAAAAAATGCTTGTAAACATACGTTGTGCACAGTATATCTTCTGAGTCATTTTTTTTTCATACACAGGTCTAGCCAATGTGATTACCTTTGCTTATCTTGGCCGTGTTCACATGTCCCTGTACACTATTGGCTGCACTGTGTCTGCGGCCACTACCCTGCAAATCCCTCACCTCCTTCAGATGTGCATGGACTTCCTGATGGCTGAGCTAAATGTGCATACCTGCGTGTATGTGTGGAACATCGGTGCTGCCTATGGCCTGGGCCCTGTGCGGGACTCTGCACGCCGATTTGTGCTGGAAAATTTTACCCAGTTCGCAGAAACACCCCAGTTCACCCAACTCTCGCTGGAGCAGATAACAGCTTTCCTGCAGGACGATAACCTTAACCTTCCTTCGGAGGTCACCACCTTCCAGGTAAGACAATTTGCTCTCACCACTCATGTTGGTCCACACACACACACACACACAGAGAGAGAGAGAGAGAGAGAGAGAGAGAGAGGAGAGTGCATTCCACAGTTTTACCTTACAGTCTAAAGAAAGATTTTGGGATTAGCTTTGAATTATGTTGAAAGCAAGCCAGACAGACAGACAGACACACACACGCTCGCACACAGACACACAAACCACAAATACAGTAATCCTTAAGCCACAGGAATGGGAGGAATTAATATTTCTGGATCCATTGCTAATTCATGTTAACAGAATACAGTTCCAACACACATTGTGGTAATTAACTAAATCAAGAGTCAGAATATTTAAATCCAAAAATTCAATGATTGCACCAGACTTGACAGTTAAAGATAGTTTGTGAATCCACTGGAACTAAATGGATTATTGCTTTCATTACTGAACAAACTCGACGTCTGATCTGCATCCAAGTCGTGACATAACAGTCATAAGACAATCCCATTCTACCTAAACTTATAACTGACAATTGTAACATTATGGCTATTCATTGTTTACATGCGAGGCTGGAAGAAATCTGTAACCTCATAATCTGTATATGCATTGTTTTGGTAAATTGGAGAACAAATATAAGAATAACCAGAATTTGATAATAATAACACGTACATCTTAGCAAACGTTTACCTCATCAAGTACAGTTATGTATGCACAGTATATGCCCTACAATGGACTGGTGCCCTGCTAGGGTTGTCCTTGCCTTGTGCGCTTTGCTTGGAGCGAGAAAGTGTGTCTGTATAAGAGAGACACGTGTATACTGGGTGGAGATTCGTTCCTGCTGTTTGAAGTGCTGGATGCTTGCACACTACTGACACTACTGACACTACCAGGGATGTCCAAACTTTTTCAAAGGAAGCCAGATGGGACCATATCAAAACATCATATTCAAAGTATAAAACTAATTTCATGAACTATATTTAATCTTTTCTCTCCGAGCTTGTGTTCTGATACCTGCCCACACACTACGATGGTGCTCTGGCTCAGCTCCACCCAAACTGTTCTTCCATCGTCTGCTCCAGCAACACCAAGACCACAGGGGCTTGTAACTTTCTCCCTAATCCGGTCGACTGGGCATGCCATGCCTCTAAGACTCCCCCACCAAGGACTCGGGATGCTACAGTCACTTTGAAAATCAGACTAAATAATGTCAATAAGCACATTTTTACCGTTATTATAGATTATATTTCTTTCCATTCATTATGTGCTGGTTATGTGCTATAACTTTTCTATGCTCCATTTATTATACTCTTCAAAATATTCCATTTGAATTACATAATGTTGTTAATTGTTACATATAACATCTAAGCCGCCCAAGAAGGATGGATCTACATGCTGGCATACTGACAAAACCAAGACATGGCTTCCAAGACACACAATGCTGTCCAGCAACTAGAATGGGATTATACTAAACAATTCAGTCTGAGATGGTTGTCCCAATCTCTCAACGTCAAAATAAGCATTATATTTTCAGAGACAAATAAATGTATACATTTGTATCACAATAGACCTACATGGGTTAGACAATAAAACGGAAACACCTGGTTTTAGACAAAGGTTTGGCTATAGCAGCCCAGCCGTGTATATTGACCCTGTGGATCCCGCCGGACAGTTCTGGTGGAAACAGGAAAGTTGAGGTGGTTTTATGTTTTTTTGGATAAAATCCGAGTTAGCACCCGAACATCCCTTTCAGTCAGCTTCCTCTTGCGTCCACAGTTAACCCTGTTGGATGTGGTTGGTCGTTCTTGGTGGTATGCTGACATTACCCTATATATCGTGGCTCTTGATACATCACAAAGACTTGCTGTCTTGGTCACAGATGCGCCAGCAAGACGTGCACCAACAACTTGTCCTCTGTGTACTTTGCAAAATGTTTAGCAAAACTGTGCTCTTACCCTGCTAATTGTACCTTTCCACTCTGCTCTTACTGGTGCAATGTGCAATTAATGAAGATTTGCCACCAGGCTGGTCCAATTTAGCCATGAAACCTCCCACACTAAAGTGACAGGTGTTTCAGTTTCATTGTCCAACCCCTGTAGATGCAATGGACTCCCGACTACAACTTCTACCTTACTCCAAGACAAAGACGAGACTGAGTCAAAATGAGGTCAAGATTGAGACAAGAGGAGACGAGACCTCTTGTTCATGGCCTTGAGACCTGCACATAACTGCTTTTGAAACAGTTTAGCCCTAAACACATTAATTGCCTCAGTCACATTGGTAACATGACACAACGTACACTTATAAGAGAAGTGCATTTATGTATAATTGACAGACTTGATCAAGGAATGGGTTGCACCCCTTAATATGTTTTTAAGGGGAACTAAATGTCATTCTGCATCCATTTTGTACTTTTTGTAATATGTTCTATTAAAAATTAGTCAACATTCTAAAAAAAAAAATAGTCAAAAGTAGCTTTATTGTTGCATTGCTTTATTGTTTTTAGTATATGCAAGACAATAAGACCCCATTCATTTTATGTGTGCTGTATGTCTGTGTTTATATTAAGCATATACATTTAACATGGATTTTTTTATTGGTGTATGTTTAGGAGATTTAATGTGACCTTTTGTACTGTTTATGTTCAGGATGTGTCAACAGGCAAGAAATGGTGTAATTTAACAGGTGTTAAAACTAGATAGGTTAAGTTAAATAGGTTAGGTTAAATAGAACATGCTTAATTAATTACACACTCATGTTTGCTCTATGATTGATCAGTATGCAGTCTCGCATTGTCTCTGGCCGTTTAATGGATGTCGTGTTCTAGTATGGAATGGAATAGGATGCCTAATGGTAATGTGGACAGAAGGAGAGTTAAACTGAGACAAATGCCAAAGAGAGGAAATAAAAAAATGAATATATTTAATTCCTGGTGTTCTCTCATATCCCATATGGAAGAGATTTCCTCTCTAGGAGTTGTCATCTAAATGCAAGGAGTGTAATAGTCCACAAGATCATGACAGAACCCAGAGTACATTTCAAGCAACAAAAGGCCTCTCTCACATTGGCATGTTAACGTTCATGAGAACCACAATCAGAAGAACTCACAGTGTAAATTCCAGGGTTGCAAGTAGAAAGGCTAATGAAATGAATAAAATTACTGTAATTTGCACGGTGGCTGAGTGGGTAGCACCTCTGCCTCACAGCACGAAGGTTGCTGGTTCAATCCCAGCGTGGAGTAAATTGGGACCTTTCTGTGTGGAGTCTGCATGTCCTCCCCGTGCCTGCGTGGGTTTACTCCGGGTACTCCGGTTTCCTCCCACA
>JAUZSV010427325.1:0-10440 GCA_034780495.1 Parotocinclus cesarpintoi | reverse complement strand
TGCAAAGCTGCTGAGACAATGCTCCGTTATAAAAAGTACAATAGAAATACATTTGACTTTCTGAACGACTGTATATGAGGAGCTATTGTGTTTTATGTATGTAAATATATATATATATATATAGTGTTAAATAGAGCTATATAACGTTACTCTTAATAATACACACATAACTGGGTTGCTGTGAATAAACCAGACATGACTGATGATGGTTATAATAAAGTACCAGTGCGTTCCTGTGCTTGTGATTGCAGTTAATAAGGGAGACTAGACAGCGAGAACAAAGGGTGCCACACCTAAGTCATGCTGCAAAGTGTTAAGCATATTCCAGACAGTTACCGTGGATACTGTTGCCAAGCCCCTCACAGCACCCTTGCCACTTCGAGAGAGCGTGCTGGCACACACACACTCGCGTCTTTGTCTCGCTATGTTTGTGAGGACTTAATGACTTACTAATGATTACTGTAGTTAATTAGTGCTACCTCTATCCCTAACTTTAACCATAATAACTGAAAGCATTTGAACTCTTTTAGCTTTTCAATAAAAAGAAGCCATTCTTGTGAAAAACAAGAAAAGCAGTGAAGACCAGAAAAACGTCCTCACTATAGTCATTACTCCAGGTTTTCTTAACATCGTAGGGACATTTGGTCCTCACAAATATAGCAGGACAAGGTACACACACATATCTCCTTGGGACCGCCCATCGAATAATTACTGTTACTAATTACTGACACACCTACCCCCTACCTTAACCCCAGTAACCTAAAAAGCCGTTTCATCATGTGGACCAGCAAAATGTCCCCACAAGGTAAGAAATGTAAGATTGTTGTAATCTCGAGGTGGCATTTGATCCTGACAATGATATGTAAACTTGATCCCCAGTCACACATGCACAGATACAGTACAGGCATACACACAAACACGTTTGTCTTGTTTTCCTTGTGAGGACTTACAACTGATAATGAATTAAAAATGATTGCAAAAATGAGTACACGTCTCACATTTTTGTAACTGTTTTATTATATATTTTTATGGAACAACACTGAAGATGTGACGTGAAGAAGTCCATCTACAGCTGGTATAACACTGTGTATTTTCGCTCAAAATAACAACACAGGCATCAATGTCTAAACCGCTGGCAACAAAAGTGAGTACACCCCTAAGTGAAAATGGCCAAATTGTGCCCATTGTTTGGTGTGGCCACCTTTTTTTTCTAGCACTGCCTTAACTTTCTTGGGCACGGACATGTCTGTGTGTGCATTTAGGTGAATTGCCAAGACATACAGTATGTTAGAACTATAATATTTGTATTTCGAAAACTAAAGATTTTCCTTTAGGTTACTGGGGTTAGTGATAGCGTTGGGATTAGGGTTAGGTGGATTAGTAACAATTTGCCATTATGTCTGTGGAAGGTCCTGGCACTGATTTTGAAAACCACATTCATATTAAATAGCAAAAGCAAAGTTTTGTTTTTTATTCCTGCTTATCCTGATCAGGATCTTGGAGGAGGATGTGGAGCCTCACATGGAATTCACTGGGTGCAGGCAGAGGTACACCCTGGTCAAGTTGTCAGTCCATTTCTGGGTTCTGTACAAATGCACCATCTTTACTTTATTAGTTAAACCTTGGATTTAAACAAAGGCTTTTTCGGGAGGCTGGTTCTCAGCACCAAGCCGGTAGAGCTGCACATTATTACTAAAAAATGCAGCTCCTGGAGGAACTGTGAATGTGTGTTGCATCGTTTCTGGCTGGCACAGGTCTGAGACCCTGCCGGTTCTGGTCGGGCATGGGTCCGAGGCACGGTGGGTTTTGGTCAGGTGAAGGTGGAGTCCTGAAAGGTTCTGGTCGGGCGTAGGCCCAATACCCGATCGATTCTAATTGGTCTCAGGTCCAAGTCCCCATTGGTTGTTGATAAATGCAGGACTGAGACCCGATTGGGCATGGGTCCGAGACACAGTGGGTTCTGACCAGGTGCAGGTCCGAGACCCTGAAGGTTCTGGCTAAGATGCACGTCTGATAACGGGTGCATATCTGAGACCTGATTGATTCTGGTCGATTTTAATCTTTCCTCTAGAGTGGGTCCATATAAAATGAGTGGAGTAATAAAAAGTGTTAAAAATGAACAGAAAATATGATCATTTTGTAATTTAACATGACCAGTGACATCATACCCAGGTCCAGGATTCGTGCTTTTAGCTCAAGAATTGACTGAGCTACTTCATAAAGTGAAAATTGCTGTAAAAGTCAATGGAAAATGTTTAGCAAAAAAAAAGATCGTAGCGGGCGAACAAAACTATTTTTTTATTAGCTGTGAACAAGTTCACTTCTCCCAAACATACCAGTCGTTTCGGCATTTGTCCCGTGATGATATGTTAAAAGCTGTAGGAGGAGATACCGACCAAAAATCGGGTGGAATAATAATAACAGTTAATAAGAATAAGAATAAAATCGGATAACAACATACGTGTTGCACGGCAACACAATTATTAGTATCAGCATTTCTGTTTGACTTAATTACTAAATTTTTTACTTATCTTCATCAGGGTGGAGTAGTGGTGGCTGTAAGTACCTAGCTGAAAGAGAAAACAAACTTAACATGACATATTTCCTAATATTAAGCATTACAATTGCAGAAACAAAACAAAATTGTAGGTAAAAGTAGAGTTTGGGCACCTTTTCTTTTCATTCTTAGGTCCCATAACATCATATGCAGATGTTCTACCAGCTATAAAGCAGCAAAACGCATAACTTGATATGAGGCGCCCAAACGTAAACACGAGTAATATTAAGATATATATATATATAATTATTATTATTATATATATATTATAATTATTATAATAAGATATATAAAGCTGCTCTGAGCTTCCACCTTATACAGTACATCCTGAATTGTGTTTTGAACTCAATAAAGACAAGCTTTTATTAGGTTTACACACCTGATGTTTCTCCTCAGGGAAATTACTAGATAAAACAGTTTAAAGACGGATGAGATGGCTGTCTGAGAGCCTTCTGATAGAAAGCAAAGCACTCACAAGAGAGAGGGTTGAAAGAAAAGGTGTATATGTGTGTGTGCAGTGTGCAGATAGCATTAGCATGGAGCCCAACACAAAGGCACTGAACCGTTGGAGAGGGAGACAACCTGCTGTGAAATGGCATTTATTAAAACACACCGGGCCTTGACGGCAAGCACAGCTAAGCACCGCTTCCCCGCATTTCCACACTCCCTATATTTCATTCCAATTAGTTAGATTCATAACTGGCTTTCAAAATAAAGCTCCATTTACCATCTGTTTGCTAGGATTCCCTCAGGAAGAAACGACAAGGGCAACAACAACAAAGCATTCAAATTACCGGTGGGGTGTTAGCATGCTAGCTGGCACTGTGTGGAAGAAAGCTGGCAGAGTAGGATCTTGCTCTTTGAAAGTGACCATATTGGTTACTACATATAAGTGACCATATCCCATGTTGGTTTTTGTTGGTCCATCTATTATACTCCGCTTAATCCACACGGGGTTGTGGGCCAGTCTGTGCACACCCACAACTCTGGACACAAGGGCAGGATTAGTATGGGCAATCCATCGTAAGGCACACACACAGTCACACACAAAGGAACACTTTAGAGACATGAATTAACCTAACACGCATGTCTTTGGACTGTGGGAGGAAACCCAGAAAAGACCCAGGCCGCTCCACCCTGGGATTGAACCCGGGACATTCTTGCTGTGAGGCAGCGGTGCAGCAGTCCTGCGCTCACTGGGGCTGTGGTGGCCTAGTGGTTAAGGTAGTGGACTATAGACCAGAAGGTCCAGGGTTCAAATCCCACCTCTGCCAAGGTAACAGTTGGGTCCCTGAGCAAGACCCTTAACCCACAATTGTTTGGATTGTAAGACTCTGGATAAGGGCGTCGGCTAAATACTGTAAATGTAAATAGAAAATGTACCCACGAGTCCCTGTGCTGCCCTGTTATTAGTTGGTCTACATCAGAATTATTTGGTGCTGTATGAACAAATCCAGCCCCTAAAATCAGGGTCACTTGGTTGGGGTGTAAAGACACTTGCATAAGGCCATATGGCGTGTAGAATCTCAGTTTTTTCAGTGGTAAGAGGTCCTGGGTTCGAATCCCCAATGAGATTTGCAATGTATAGGATAGGTAATGTGTTTTTTAGAAATCTTGGATGCACTGGCACCTGGGGGTTTTGCTTTTTTTTATTGCTTATGTGTTGTGTCGGTCATTACTCTTTAATTCTTACCCTAATAGATCAGAGTTGATTTGCTTTTATAGAGAGTTCAAATTCAGTTGTATTTATACCAGTGCAATGATGCAATACATGGCAAAGCAAGCACCATGTGGAAAAGCCTTAAGACACACACACACACACACACACACACACACACACACACAGAGCATTGGTGGTGACAGCATTTATTATGTCTTGCCATCACTTTTATATTCGTAAAGCACTTTTTTTGTAGAACAATTCTTTAAGGTGTGTTTTTGTGCTGATACCTTGTCTCGTTTAAGCCTGCCATGGACAGATGATTTCCAAAGATTGTCCTAATGTCTTTAATGGCAACCGATTTCCAACCAACACACTTTTTTTTTTTCATAGACCGCCAGGCTGCTGGTGTCTGCATCCTGGTGCAGTTTGTTAACTCATTTTTAACCTCAGTCATTTGCTCTTAGTCTTGTTGAACCACAGCTTGATTTGTGCATGCCTAATGTGAACGCTTAAGGTGAGATTTATGTATTTATTTATTTTCACAGAGTGAGAACATACTGTACTCGATAACATCAGCTCACACATCATTCAAACAACAATTAAGATATGGGGGGACACGCGCAGAACCTGCACACAGGCAGAATCCAAACTGGGAATCGACCCAGGGATCTCTGGAGCGTGAGACGACAGCACTGAGCACTTGCACCACCATACCACCACGTTACAAATCAGTCACTTCGTAACCTCGGTAATGTATTCATTCTATTTTTAAATCAATTCACTGACTTGGTCATAAAGCACCGCCTCTTTCTAAAAGACATGTCTGTGTTCAGTGAAGCAGAGAAAAGCTGGAATAGAGCCTAGGAAAGCTTTGATAGAGATAAGAGAGTTAAAAAAAAAATCACACCTCATGCAGTGTCTGTTGTTGGAGTGCAGGAGAATTTCTCTCTCTCTCTGCATACATCACCCCACTGCAGTGGAGATGGGTGGGGCAGTACTGCACTGCCCTTCATCACTCCTGACTCACATCCTGTAGGTGGCATCCCCAGTGTACACACACACACACACACACACACACACACACACACACACACACACACACAATGTGAAGGCAGTGAAGCTTGATAGATTCTGAGGTGTCAGTGCAGATTTATGGAGATGTAATGCCTCACTTTACACTTTGCTACACTAAATTAAGCCCTTAATGTGCCTTATTAGTATAGTATTAGTATAATATTAGTTTAGTATTAGAATAGCATTCGTTTAGTATTAGTATTGTATTAGTTTAGTATAAGTATTAATATAGGAGTGAGGAGTTCAGATTGCTCTGCATAACATAGCACTGGATACACAAAATAGATTTGGTTATTAATTCAGCTTTTTTTAGCCACGCCCACAGCATGTGTGTGACGGAGGGTGGTGCGGTTTAGTGTGGGTTATAACAGGTGCATTGTGTGCATTGCAGTAAGAAATGCAGTACACGGTACTGGATATTCAGTTATCAGGAGACAATGTGCCTCCAAGGGCTTCTCCCTGAGGGCTCAACATGTAAGATCTTTTACATTATTTAATTTCATTGTTATTATTTACTTCATTTGACTACAAATACAAACTTAACTATTTAAGTTAACATCTAGGCCAGCCAAGAAGGTTAGGTCACGTTTTGAGTCTCGGTCCTCCCAAGGTTTCTTCCTTCTACATTCAGGGTTTTTTTCCTTGCCACTGCCTCCCAAGGCTTGCTCAGTATGGGATTGGCCTTAAGATTTAGTATAATGTAAGACTGTAAAGCTGCTTTGAGACATTGCTCCATCGTAAAAAGGGCTATAGGAAGAAATTTGACTTTGCCTAATTTAATTTGCTATGTCATATCACACACACACTGACTCCAAATCCTAGTGGGGACTTATCAGTTACATAATGATAACTGTAGTTAATTGTTGCTATCCTCTCAACTGTTTCCTAAACTTTGGAACTCCGTTCCACAATCTCTTCATGACTGCTCTACACTGTTTTCACCCTTCTGTCCAATTCAACCCAGATTATTCTCAGTGTGATTTAGGTCTGGAAACGGAGCTGCATATCTATTCCTAAAATAAGCCTAACATAAGCTGGGGGATCGTTGTCTTGCTGTCAGATGTACCTTTCACCAACTAGGGACAGAAAAGAAGGTATTGCATGGTCAGAAAAATCTGGTGGCAATGGTGACAAATTTTGGTTCAGGTTGCACCTCTTTAGCTATTATAATGATAATTTACCAAATCCTCCTCTGCAGTATCGTCCAAATAATGTCCTAGAGAGTGCAGGAACACAATCTGATCTGACAGTGCTATACTTCGTCAGTGTGCTTAAGTATTTGTTGTGTGTATATGTAGCTTGCTTGATTATTTCTGTAACCAAATACTTTTTACTTACTATATTTCAAAACAGATGATCTTTTAGGAGTCAATTTACTCATCTATTTTATCGACGAGTGTATATATAAATAAGTCAGTGAGACCGAACTATACGTAATAACGTGTGATACTTCTATGAATTCTGACGAGAATGTCCTGTAGGCTGGAATTTTCCCATTACTGGTAGACCAGTATGTCTGTATGGTTTAATAGTGTGTTCAGATTCATTTGCATTTCCACCAGTACAGTGTCGAGATCTGCAATGATGCAATAAACGGCAAAGCAAGCTTAATGTGGAAAAGCCTCAAGAGGGGAGCACACACACACACACAGAGCATTTTTTATGTCTTGCCATCTGTCAGTTTTCTATTCAGAAGGCACTTCTTTTTTTTTGCAGAACGATTCCCTTAAGGTGTGTTTTTGTGCTGGTACATTGGCTGTTTTAAGCTTGTCAGCATAACTTCCAAAGATTGTACTAATATTCTGCACAGTGATTCACAGATCGTGAAATGTGTTCGTTCTCAAGGTTGTCTAGAGGTTGTAAGTAATGTAGTAAAACTACCTTGTTACTACACTTCAATAGTTTGGTACCTTTTCGAATTTTATCTATCTATTTATACTTACTGGAGAAAAAAAATCTCAGTCACTGAGACTTCATCATATGTAATCGTGCGTAATATCTTCACAAATTACAAGAATTTCCCGTAGTTTGGGATTTTTGCCACTGCTGGTAGACCAGTATGTCCGCACGATTTGATACACCTGCAAATTCAGCTGCTTCTTTCCATTTCCCCTGTGTAAGCACTGACAGATTAAACATTGCATTCTGACCTTGAGCCCCAGCTAAGGATAACACCATACACACATGATCACACTTTGTTTCTTTCAATTGCCTCTCTGTCATTGGGAATCACAACAGATTCCATCATTTAAACACACAATATGTATACAATATAAATACTTTAAAGACAAAAAACAGACACAATCTAAGGTTGTAGTAACTTTAGGCTCCTGTACATTACGTTGCACCAGGATGATTGGTTTAGAAATGCCTGTGAAGTGTGTGACAGGATTCACAGATCGAGAAGAGGTGGTACGATACAGTTAACGTCTTGTTCTCGTCCCAGTCTGTACTCTGTACGCTTCAGTCAGAAGGGACTAATCTTTCACACGGTGTGTATAAATTGCGATTTTACTTTTTCTTTTCTAGGGACGTCTATTCATTTTTCAATGCAAAACCACATGCTGCACACATAACAAAGACATGGCTGCGAATAAAGAGGGTATAGGTAAAAGACTGGCCTGTCTGCAGTCCTGATCTGTCCTCAGTAGAGAATGGGTGGATTATTTTGAAACAAAAAATGCGACGCTGACGACGACCCCGTACTGATAAGCATTTCAAAATGTGTTTGCAGAAAGATTAAGACATAAAACTATAAATCGCTTGGTATCCTCTACACCAAAATGTCTATTAAGTGTGGAGAAAAGGGAAATGGGAACAGTAAAGAGTGGTAAATGCTTTAACGTCTATTTGGGAATGTGTTGCAGGCCTGAATTGCAAGAACAGATGATTAATAACACATGAACTATCCCAGGTTCATACTGTCTGCAATGAAATGAAAACCACAGTTAATGTAAAAAAAAAAAAATCATTGCCAATATTTCATCATGTAAATGCTAAATGAGCCTGTGAATTTTTGTTTACCTTAAAGAAAGAAAAAACAACAGCCATAGATTATCTATCACTTAAGCCACACGAGCAGTGATGGCGGTAACGCGTTACTGTAATGTTACCACTTTTTTAAGTAACAAGTAATCTAACGCGTTACTATTTCCAACCCTGTAATCAGATTAAAGTTACTTATCCAAGTAACTTTACATTACTATTTTTTCATTTTTTTTTGTAAAATGATCTATTTTTGCCTTCTTCTTGCGTCCATGAACCCCTCATTTTGGAATATACCCTAATTTTTGTAAGCAGTACATAAGCCTTACTCCTCATACTTTGAGTAAAAGCACTGCGTAAAATTCCAACCCGTTCTCCCTTTTACGTCAACAACCAGTATACACTGGAGGAGAAAAGAGACTGTCCATCAGCATTGAGGCTAATAATTGTTATTCATTTGTCTTTGTTTGTGTAAGGAGCTTAAACCCGAACCGCAGCTGATATCCCAAACCTTACCCCCCCTGCTTCGGTCACCTCATGGGGAGTGACCGCAGCCAAAAGCTGGCAAATGTGTATTAATCAATTTCCCTGCTAAGCCATTATCTACAGCTCCTGATCTCACCAGGTACTGATTGCAGCAAAAACCCAAAATGTCAGTATTTTCCCCCAGGATATCTGAATTAGAATCTGCTCACGATTGGTCGTGACATGGCACCGTCCAGCTCCCATGGTGTATGCAAATAATATGGTGATGATTCCGATCTGGCACATAAAATGAGAAGCAGTCATGTGGATCTTCATGCATATGGTAATATTAGTCAAACGTTACGTTCAGCCAAAGGTCGATCTTTATGGGACATATTTCATCCTCAAGTACTTCAATGGATTTATTAGAAGGAGCCAAATAATTCTTCCCCAAAAGAGAGCACAATTTCTTATCTCACTCCCTCTGTCACGAGCAAATGGGAATTTCTGAGCTAGGTATTAAGTCTTTTAACTCTGTGTTTAGATCAGTGTGTCAAATTATAATTGGCTTCTATAATTGGGTTCTACGGTTTTTTCCACAGGGAGGGAAAAGTAATGGAATGATTAACTAACATCATGACAACAAAGACCACTTTAAACCATTTAACCACACACAGCTTTAGGGCTACGTGCTTGAAAAGGACCGTACCCCTCACGACTTCTTCTGTAGTATGACATTTATCATCGTATATAGCACTGACAATCAGTGAGTACACGTATTTTCAGATATTTGTCAACCAGCCAACTTTGCAACCAAAGTTCACTTTGATGTGACCTTCAAACTTTGATCTACATGCATTACATTTACATTTACGTTATTTAGCAGACGCCCTTATCCAGAGCCACTTAAAATTTATACAGTCTTGCAATCCAAGCCATTGTGGGTTAAGGGCCATGCTGAGGGACCCAACTGTGGTAACTAGACAGTGGTGGGCTTTGAACCCTGGACCTTCTGGTCCATCGTCCAGTGTCTTGCCCAATTGCCCACTAGGCCACCACTAATATCATTTATGCTAAATGACATAAATGATATTAGTACAGAATCTGGCCAAATGTGTTTCGTAGCCGTTCTGTGGATTTCGCCTTTAATTCCAAGGTTGCCAGATCCCTTAAGAGAATAAAAATGCAGGCCCAAAAAAAGCAGTCTCCTAGAATAAGCAGACCTGGCAACCATGCGTGACTCTTTGATAGAGCTACACTCACTGGGTACATTTGCTTGCATGTGCAGACTGAGAAAACGATTGATTACAGAATAAATGTGCTGAAACATCTGACTACTGAGTTCAAAAACATTCTTCTGCAAGGATTCGTAAGGGTTTTTATAAAGATTAATCTGATTTCAAAACCTTAAGATGATCTAAGAAATCGGAGTAGGTTGTTTACATGATTATTTAAATAAATTCCAACAGTTTTCACCAGTTCCTTACACCATCACTCAGACCACGTCAGAAGGCAGTAAATCTCTCTTGTGGTTCGCTGAGTATGCAATGCCCACAAAACTTTACTGGAAATTACTGGACTCAAACTGGGGCTAAGTGTTAGGGTCCTACCCGCTCCCTGAGCTTTTAGTCGTCCGCGCCGATCGCCCTTACAGAGCCATCGGTGGGGATGACGCTTTATCCTCTGCCTCATTATG
>JAUZSV010427314.1:0-10440 GCA_034780495.1 Parotocinclus cesarpintoi | reverse complement strand
GGTTTCCTCCCACAGTCCAAAGACATGCGTGTTAGGTTAATTGATTACTCCAAATTGGCATTGACTTGTGTATATATTTGTATGTGACTGGTGTTGAGATGAAGTTGTGTATGGATATAACCTTGTATGTGTCGCTTACATGGCCACTGATACCGATAGCAACGTTAAAAGAAGCCAAATAAATAAATATAAAAATCTATTTGGGTGCTTTATTTTTCGAGCACTCTCGATTTGTAGCGCTCATTATTTAACGTGTGGGTATTCATGCATTTCTTAGGGGACTAGCAGACCATCTCACTATCACGTGTTGTGGGATGACAACCACTTCACCTCAGATGAGCTGCAGGTGCTGACTTACCAGCTTTGTCACACTTACGTGCGCTGTACCCGATCTGTGTCCATCCCTGCACCAGCCTACTATGCCCATCTTGTGGCATTCCGTGCTCGATACCACCTTGTGGACAAAGAACATGACAGGTAATACAGGTTTTATTGTCAAAAGACTACTTTATTTAGAGGTTGGTCAGTGTGTCTGCAGTGCTGAGTGATCCACCACCCAAATACAACCTGATCTGTAGTGGTCCTGACCATTACAGAGCAGAGTAAAAAGTGTAGATTAGGTATACTCTGCTAGTGCCGGGTTGGTCCCCTTTGCCTTCAGAACTGTTCTAATTCTTCTTTGCATAGATTCTGCAAGGTGCTGGAAACATTCCTCAGGATTTTTGTTCTATAGCATTGTGGCCCTGCTGCAAATCTTTTGCCTACACATCCATGATGTGCATCTCCTATTCCACCACATCCCAAAGGTCCTCTATAGGATTGAGCTCTGATATCTCATTGTCATCTTCAGAAACCAGTTTGAGAGGACTTGTGATTGCAGCATGGCACATAGAAAATGGGTACAGAAAACTGTGTTCAGAAAATAATGGGCATGGTCAGCAACAATACTTAAGTTGGCTGTGGCGTTTAAACAATGCACAAGTGGTATTAAGGGCCCACATATGTGCCAAGACAGCAGCCTGAACAGTTGATAGAAGGCGGGATGGCTTATGTCATGGTTCATGTTTATGCCAAATTCTTACCCTACCATCGGAGTGTCGCAGCAGAAATCAAGACCCATCAGGCCACCCAGCATTTATCCAATTTTCTGTTATTTTGGTGAGCATGTGTTGTAGACTGAGTTGCCAGTGACACCTGGCGTGGTGTTCTGCTGCTGTAGCCCATCTGCTTCAAGGTTTGAGGTGTTGTGTGTTCAGAGATGATCTGCTCATATCTCGGCTATAACAAGTGTTTATTTTATTTACTGTTGGCCAGTCAATTCCATTCTCTTCTGTGAACTGGGATAAGGAAAGGCATTTCCACCCATAATTTCAACTTACTAGATCTTCGACTGGCCATTCTCTGAAAACCGTAGAAATGTGAATCTATGTAGACTCTAGATACCATTAGTTATGACTGAGACCTATTTTGTATAAGCTATGTGTAGTAACTCTTGAGAAACTGATGTTGCAACACTAATTTGTGTTTATTTTGCAACTTGGCAGCGCTGAAGGCAGCCACACATCAGGCCAAAGTAATGGTCGAGATCAGCAGGCATTGGCCAAAGCTGTGCAGATCCACCAGGACACACTGCGCACCATGTACTTCGCCTGAGCTTGACCAGAGATGAGTTCCAAATCCTCAAAACACCATGTGTCTGTATATCGTGTGTCCTTTTCATTTTGTGGGCATTGACAATTTAGATGCGTGCACATTATTAATTGCCAAAATTTTAAATATTCAAGTTTTCCTCCCTGTATTTATTAGTGCTGTGAGGTTTTTTTTTTTTTTGTTTGTTTGGGTTTTTTTTATATTTTTGTCCATTTTAAGTTGTATGTGAATATGTTGTCCACGTTTATATTCTTAGTTAAGGTTGAGATGTTTACATAGAAAAGCAACTGAATTAATCTAGAATGCTTTTTTTTTTTTAACACTGACAGTTATGACTTCACTTTGTGGGTATTATTATGATTATGCTAATTCTGGTATGGATATTTTAGAATAGTACTTTTAATTTAAATATAGCATTTGAGATTGCAAGAAAGAATGACCGATCATGTTGGGGGACTTGTAGAAACGCACACCCCACAATTTTATTTTGCCTGCACTGACTAGAGGGACATAACTTCAGGACACAAGTACTTGTTTTATTGTGTTTAATTCATGTGTACTAACAAATCTATCTCAGTGTTGTCTTTGTTAGTCCGAATTGCTTGTCAGTTTATGATAGTCGTCGGGTACCTAATCTTTGTGAGGAAGAGGATTACGCTCAAGTTGGAAAACCTTTAAAAATGTGTGGTGAAATACGAGCAGCTTGGTGGGCAAAAATCTAGTCTAATATCTTTTATTGCAGTTCTCACATAATAAGAAAAGTGTTTTGACAATCAGTTGGCTGGGCCTATAGGGGTGGTGATCGTTCATGCAGGAGAGTAGCACCCTTTTGTTGAACCAGACTCATCAAGAATTCAACATTTAGAGAATTACTAGCATCTTATGAGATTAGTCAGATTAGTCTGTGTACTGCTGATTTTTGTGTTATGAGAACTATCAATTTTTGTTCTTAGTTTTTTTTTTGTTTTTTTTTTAAACTCGGTGTGGTTCTGTCAGCCTTTCCTGTAGATGTGTTGATATGATTGAATTTTCTATACTGATTTTTGCATTTTCCCTTATTTTTAATTAGATCTGTGCATTTTGGTTTGGTTGCTATATCATGTCTCATTGCAGTGTATTGAGTGTGGGATCAAACAAACTATTGGTTGTGTTTTGTTAAAGCAGTGAAACAGGATTGCATATTGCCGTTCTAAAGAACACAATGCAGAGATAGTAATGGATTATTCTGCCATGGCCTTAATGCTTTGTACGTCTTTGGTGAACATTTTATGGATATCTAGCTGGCCAGGTAAGAACTGACTGTTTTTGCACCTTATATTTGCCCAAATATCAGTCATAATGCGAAAGGGAGTTTGTTTTCCCCATTGAATGTCCATTGTGCGATTTCTTGGCCTGGCTTGTCAGGAGTTTTGTACTTTGACAGGGTTGGTTAGTAAGTGGTTGTAGGTTTTAATACATAGCTTTATATGGGATAGGGGTTTTGGCAATGGATCCATTCTTCATTAAACTTGAAATGCAATATATATAGTATACATCATGTATACTGTTATAATGCAAATAATTGAATGCCGCCTTAAAATGCAGAAATGGTGTAATAATCTGTGATGCTGTTTAGCTTCCCCATAGGTTTCACTTTTCATGACTTCTAGTTGAGAATTTTTAAACTCTTTTATACCTATGCATTTATAACCAAGAGAGTTTAGTGTTATTTGTGTATATGAATTTAGCTAATGTGTATTTTAGTAAGTTTAAGATGGGTGCTTTAATCTGTTTCATAGTGCAAACCCCCTATACTCATTGTAGCAGTATTATCCCACTGAATACTATATTTTATTATAGCTGACAATTGCATATTAGATATGGCTTTCAAGTTAAAAATATAAAGCCTATATCCTACGGTAACTGAAGCACAGCAAGTCATAATTGTTGGTTCTAGACCTCTTCCTGAAGCAAACATTTTTGAAAATCTTTTCTTTACCATAAACTTAAACCATGGAATAAGTTTTTAAGTTCAAGGGTTTATAGCATTTAAGTATGTAAGTTATTCATTACTGCCATTTTGGTTCTAACTCTTGAATACTTGACTTTAGTTACTTTTAGTATTGCCGCTGGTCTCAACCTGTACAAGTGGATGCACTTTGAAGGGCACTGGACATATGCCATTAGTAATTGTGTAGAAATGACTACATGGCCTACCTCTTGTTGCCTGTTGTTAATGTTATGGTAACATCACTGCATTAGTCATTTCTTCATAATTACACATGTGGTTGTGTGAAACAATTTCTGTTAAAGTCTGTGGACTTAATAGGTGTCACCTAGAGACTGTCCTTGTTAAAAAGTAGCTAAAATGTGTATATCCTTAGAGGGTGTGCTTGGTGCCACAGTTTCAAACCAGTAATAAAGTGCTGAAGTGCTGAGCTTAGAATGATCCATCTAAGCCTAAACTACAACTTACAGAAAGGATATTAAAAGGATAATCAATATAGAAAGTGTACAGTGGTAATGGCAAACGCTGCGCATTTAATTTTGATGTAAAAGCTCCATCTGTGTGGCGCACATTGACGTTTGCATGTAATATACTTTTTTTTTTTCAAAGTAATTGTAATTAAGTAGTAAGTAATTTTTAAAATTATAAACCTTTGTTTGTCCTTTTATTGGTAGACACTTTGTCCTGTGACAAAAGTGATGACTGCTTTTATTTTTTGTCTTTGACCTTTTAAAGCCAGCACCTTAGATTGTCAGAACTCTTAGCATATGCAACTCTTCCATAATAAAACAAAGTTGAGGTGTTTTTGCACTATATCAAGAGCTATGTCTAGGTTGGTGTCGTAGGGATTGCGGTTTTAGGAAAGATCTGGTTGCCCTGATCACAGAAAACGCTAAGGGATACTGCCTTTTTGTGGTTTTTTTGTTTGTTTTTCTATTACACACAATTTGCATACAAATTAGAATTAGCACATAATTTCAATTTGACACACAGACAATGACAGCCTATCTATGCAATGTTTTTCAGAGCTATTTATCATGATTATTGGGTTAGTATTCATTTAAATAGCTGTATGTTGAGCTCATGTAATGTTAAAATTAGGTGAGATATCCATTTACTATATATTTTAATGTTTGTTAGATTTTAGCTTTAGGCTTATGATCAGTGTAATATGAAATGCTGGATGAGATGAAATATAATTCTTATTCCTTTGTCTATGCACAGTAAAACAAACTGCATATCAGCATTTGGAGTTTAACCCAGCTAAACAAGCATGATCATGGTGTGTTTTAAGGCTTTCGTTAAATATTTTTTTAGTTTGATAAAGTCTGTTGTAGTTACTGAATTAACAGGGTTGTCATAGCAAAAATCGAATCAAGACTCTTCGTTACTTTTAGCGTAACTGAATTTTCAGTTTTAAAATGAGTGAATATCATTTTATTTAGCCAAATAATCATATGGAGAAGATGTTCGGATGGCCAAGTCAGTCTGTGACCCTTTTTATGTAGCTCCGATCAGTATGTAGCTGTAATTTAATCATATTTGGACTTCAATTTAAACTCCTGTCATTATATTAACTTTTGGATAACAATTTGATAAACTGAAAAGGGGATTTTGCTTTTAACTTCGATATTTTAATCCAACTATACTATAATGCCCTGAGTAAAAGTTTCTCTAACTTTGCACTATAATTATATATGCTTAAAACCATAATTCACAATCAAAGCTTATTTTTGTTACTCAGATGTAGTCCGTTACCTTTCTCTATGTCTACTGAAATCTGAATTGAAGAAACAACTTCAAAACATGGGGTATTTTTCTGTCAAAGACGTAATGTATATGAATGTACTTGATGGCATAGGTTTTGTATAGGGTATCATTTGAGTTGGTGCACCTTGTAACATCTTATGCATGCAGTTGTTGTTCAACCTTGTAAAGGAACAGACGACTAGAATTCCATCTTACTTCATGGTGAACTTCGTGTTTATTATGAACATACTATCACAAAGTATTTCACGTGCATGTGCTTAAGGTGCTTCACTGTAAGACTTGTGTATATATATAGGGCTATTATGTGGTATTTCTATATTTAACTTTCTAATATGTGTGTAGTGTTCATTTTGAAAAGCATCAAACTCCATCCTTGTGTGCGCGTGCGCGTGCGTGTTCCAACTGCTTGTCAGACCCATATAAATCTTAATTCTGCCTTGTGACACGTACTGACAGTTTCTCAAACATCAATTTCTATGAGCACAAGTGAAGGGCTTTACTTTGCAAAGTCTCCTGTAAAATATTTACTGGATTTTTGGCCTCCTACAATAGCCAATTCTTTTTGGTTCGTATTTTTGTTCCAATAACACATTAAAAACAATCAACTTAAGTAAGTTTACCACAAAAATAGGGATTTGTTTTATTTTTCTTTAAAAATCATTGGGCATTGGTAAATCATATTTATACATAATACTGTAATGCCGTGCATGTTTGTGTGCAAGAATGAAAATAATTAAGAAATAGAAAAAGATCACTGGCTTAACTTGACTTTTTATACCGACTTTGAAAACTACCTCAGACTGGTATTGGGTGCTAGCCTTCTGTATAGCCCTAATTTATATGATCATGACACAGAATAATAATGGTGACCAAACAACACAAGCCAATATTGTGTTGGGTATTTAGTCTTTGCATTTTATAGTGGATTTTGAAGAGAGATGTGGGGACCAAATTGTGAGTTTGAATAGTTGCCTTTCGTTGGACTGTAAATTGGCATTTGGCAAAAATTTTATAATATGCTCATCACTAAACATTATTGCCTTGTGTGTTAGTTTTGTTTAAACTCAGAAAAAAGATGATCTGCTAGTTTCCGGGTTGAGTGAATATGGCGCAACAAATCAAATATTACTCTTGTCTACCTGGTTCACATTAGCTTGCTACATTAGTGGTTACATTAGTAGGCTACTCTGGGTTTCATCAGTTAATTGTGAGATTTTTGCAAGCTGTCATTGTCTTTTTTTTCATATCCATCACTGTAGAGTTGTGCCATATGTAGACTAACCAGAATGACCCACAAAGCACTGTTTTTGCAATACCATGTAAAAAGCGAAACTGCTGCGTCCAAATGTAAGCATGTTTTGTAGGGTTTTTTTTTTTTCCTTAAGTTATTTTTGGCAGCACAATTTCTGACACAATAACCATCTTGTAAACCTTTTAAGTTGTGGTCTCAGCATCTGTAAGAAAACGCTTGAACCTAGTGAATAATCTAATATTCAGTATTGCAGTAACACACTTGAGGGTCTGCTTGGTGAAAACTCTGCAAAAATCCAAAACACAAGTCGATAATAAGCTATTTAAATTAGATTATGTTGTGCAACAGCGTATACCGTGCTAAATGTATCAAAGGGAATTCACTTTTAAATTTATTAGTTATAAAAATGTCTTGCAAAACAGGATATATGAATACACTGGCATATCTCATTTTGGTCTGAAGATATTGGCAACATTAAAGAAGGTACAGAAGGTTGTTAAAAATAAATCTTGGTATTCCCGGTGAGCTCAAGACAACAGTCTTGTTTGTATGTGTGCCTTTTTAAGATCTGTCTCATCTCTCATATGTAAAGCGGGTGATAATCCTTTAATTTGACCCATTTCATTGCCACATCAAATAACTTTTACAATTATAAATCATGCAACCTTGATTAAATGCTGCATAGCATTATCAGTATTTGTATTTTGCACTTTCGGGGGGGAAAAAATGCCCTATTAAAATGGGGCAGTCAAACTAAATGAAACTTAAGACGAGGTATATTCTGCTATAACAGGAATTTTAAAGAACCATGTGAGTTTTCTAAAATGTGCTTAGACATGAAGTACCTCATAAGCCTGATATATGCTGCATTGACTTCATTTGTAGTTTGTGAACCTGTTTTTTATATATATATGTTAATACTATTTTCCCTACAGGGAGGTTCGTGTCTGCAAGGCAGTGCTTATGCCTTTTATTTCACAAAAAGCCTTTTGTCTTCATTGGCTTATCGCTGGGGCAAAGTTTAGTGCTGTAGAATAAGCGGGGGACAGGACACATGATCTCCATTTGATCATTCCAAATATGGTTCAGTGTATACTGGCTTCTGATTTTAGGTAGTGTTTACCACTTTGTGTTCATAATTCGTTAATTTAATTACATTTGCATCAAATGACAGTTGTCTCTGGTAGAGCTATATTCTCTTCTAATTGTGCACTCTGCATTCACCCCTAGTCCTCGATTAGCCCTGGATCTGTTTCTGAATACTGACAGTTATCTAGCCTTAAAATATGGTTTTAAGTTAAGCATCAGCTTACATCACTGCCAGTCGTGTTGACGATTGTCTTAAGTCTACCTCCTATGAATGTAGGCTAATCTTGGAAGAACTAAGCCTGACAATGACAATCTTCTGTCAGAACTCATTCTGCATTTTTAAGTAAAACTGCATAAAACATAGGCTCCAGAACACTCCAGTTCCTTTGTGTTCCTGTATCCATATGAGCCATGGAAGTGACCAAAGTATTTAAGGTGCGTCTGCACTGCCTTGCATGACCAAACCTCCACTTCAACCATTTTTTTTTTTCTTTTCTTTAAATTCTGCTTAACCACCTGCCAAATTAAATTAACTGTCATTCCTGTTGTGATGAGAGCTTTTATTTTACGTTCTTGTTTTTGGGACTCACTGCTAAGCTGTGTTTTAATGTATGACCTTTTGAGTTTTTCACGTATACTTTTATTATCATTGCAAACTCAGTATATGCTGTACACCCTGCTAGGATATAATGTGAATATGTATCATTTAATATAGTTGACTCTTTTGCTTGACTGTATATTGCATTGATTAATAAACTGAAGATTCTGACATACTTTTGCATATTGTTGAGGCGTAATGCTGTTATTTGCACTGTCTTCCCCTGAGGTTATAAATATTGAAATAAATGGAGACGTGCGGATGATTATTTTAGCATTTTAGGGGAAATAAACAAGAACCTGCAATAACCTTCCATTAAACTATTAAAGTTTCACAAAACTGTATAAAGAATGTAATGGCTCATTATCATTGGCTCATTGTGGGGGTCCCACTGGGTCCCTCAGTCATGAGCAGTATAACTATAGAGTGAGACAACGAGGAGTATGCCCAAGAGAGGACCCATGTCTGATCTGGAGAGATAAATGGATAATAGGCAGATTTTCTTACAACTCACAAACATTTGGTGTAGTTTCAAAATGAATGAGGCTAAAAAAGAAGCATTTGATCATATTTTATTAAACAAGATAATGAAATGCACAATAAAACTATGATTACACAATAAGACGCAAACTCAAATCGAGGGATTGAGTAGCAAGTGACATAATCATGAGGGTGAACAAAAGCATGTCTGACTGGATGAGTGTCACACATTGACTGTACAGTGACTGTAGGGTGTACGGTCACCCAAAACTGCCAAACCACACTGACCATGACGGTGCATGGACAGGATCAGATTGTCCAGCAGTTCTTGTGGGATCCTCTGCCACAGGGCAACTTCTAGCTCTTCTAGTGTTAAAGCATTAGGAAGCATTGGATGGTTTGTCAGACATCTTCCCAGTACATTCCAAGATTGTTCGAATGGGATTTAGGTCTGGAGAACATTAAGGCCAGTCCATTCATCGATGCCAGCATTGGTGATTGTACCGTACTCCACGTAATCTGCAAACTGAACCGTGACTCTACAGAGAAGACAGTTGACCACTCATCACACTGGCGATGCTTATCAGCTTCCCTTCTACATGTTGTACGGTGTTTTAACAGATAACAATGTATGCCGTTGGTCGCCGGGCATGCAGACCAATGCGATGGAGCCAATTTGGTATGGTCTGGTTTCATATCCGTCGTCCAGTGGCAGCAAGACACTGTCTCTTTAACTCTGTTGTGTTGCTAAACCTGCTCATTCTTGCTAATAATGTCAAGTAGCGGTCATCTCTTGCTGTTGGGGCTGATGTATGACCCTGCCCTAGTCTTCAGACAGTTCCAGTCTCTTGAACACATTTTACAGTCTGCTAATCATGCTTTGGAATGTTCCAAGTATTGTTGCCGCTTTTATCTGTTTGACCGGCTTCAACTTGTCCAAGCCTTGCCTTCAGGCAAATCATGTCGCAGAGGCATTGCAAGGGCTCGGAAATTGCAGGATGTGGACATAGTTTTCTGCTGTTGCCTTTCTATCAGCTCAAACTAGTCTGTCAATTTTGATTGGACATTTGGCATAAACAAGAATATACCCACAACCAGGCCACATTCACAGTCACTTATCACCTTTCTTCTCCATTATTATGCTAATTTTAAACTTCAGTTCACTTTTGTTGAGTTCTGGCAAATGACTGGCTGATTAGATAGTGTTCCCTCACTACTTCACGGTTCACCTTTCACGGCCTCAGTGCATCGCGGGTTTTCCAAAAATATTCATGGAAAACTCAATCGTGGATTTTCGCCGTTTCGTAGGTTTTTGCGGAACTTTTACATTAAAAAAAAAAAATCACACAATGTATAAACATATTTAAAATATTAATTCTAACGGTACAGGAATGTTATAAATCATAAAATATTACGATTTACAGTAAATAGCTGTTGTGTGTACTAATGTGTAGGATATGACATGCTGTAATCTCAGCATGTGTGATACGAGAGTGATGTATGGAGTGTTAAGTAAAGAGAAGGTTCATTACTTCAACGTGTTGCTTGATTATTCAACAGTTAAAAACACTACAATAGTGTATTTACTCAGCGGATGAATACTCACCAAAAACG
>JAUZSV010427303.1:0-10440 GCA_034780495.1 Parotocinclus cesarpintoi | reverse complement strand
TGTTTCTCATTATTTCCCCATTCTTATTATACGTCGTGGGTTACACCTATCCCGCATACTTGGGTCCATAATTAAAACACCAACCAGTATCGTAACACATGGGTGCTTGGTTCCGATTGGAGGTGGAGTCCGTTGGGGGTGACACTTTCCGAGAGTGGTGCCTGTCAGAACAGTGTGGCTGGCCTGAAATCAACAACCTGGCTGGACCAATCAACACAATGCCAATAAGGTAACCACTGGACTGCCATCTTATCCTTTAGGGTCTCACTAAGACCCATGCGAAAATTGCCCATGGGGGCCACGTCGTTTCAACTTGCATCCAAAGCTACCATCCCAAACTCCACGGCGTAGTCGCTGACCAACCAGGATCCCTCACACAGGTTGATGAGATGGTAGGTAGAGTTGTCAGAGAACTCTGGATGGTCAAAAACCTCCCTGGCTGAGAAACATGGCATATGTGCAGGGGTTGGACGGCATAACAGATTGGACAGCCTCCGCCTTGGTCCTGAATTGCCAACCTAAATGCATCCAGGCTTCTGGAAATGATTGGGCCGGTGCCTCCGACATCCCAAATCAAGTGTGTCACGCTGCTGGTTCAGTATGGCGGCTTTGTTGTGTTACGATCAGGCTGAGGTGGAGCTTTAGGGTTGAACCAAAGCGCAGTGTAACACACAAGAGGCAGGACCGGGAAGTGCGTTTACTTACAAAGTGAAAGTTCAAAGTAAGTGAGTGCTCCAGGCGTGAGTGGCGTCCGAATCTGTGTGTCAGCACAGGGACGTATTAGTGATTGGATTGGATGGGTAATTTATTTCATTTATGATCTGTGGTGAACAAGTATAAAAAATTATGAGCAAAGGGTAATAGCAGTGGCAGCTCAGCCAATATCCAGGATGCGAATTGATACAAAACTGAAGGCAATAAAGCCGCAATTAGCCATGCTCCGAACCGCTCCTGAAGTGAGCATGCTGATGAACATCAGGTGTGTGTCGTCATTAGCTGCTGCGACCCCTAACAATAATATTCATTGCCCACAACGTTGTTGGCCTTCAGATTACTATTATGTTTTGTGTATGATTTGACAGTAACATTTATACTGTTTTAAGTGCTGCATTATTTCTCAGTATGACTGTAGGACTGTGGGCTGAATGGAATTTGAACAGAGATATTAAGCATTTCTTTTTGTGGTGTGAAAATATAGCTTTGTTATGTAGGAAAAGACACTCTGCCAGAGCACAAACGTGTCAGCAGGCTCGGATCTTAAAGCGGACATATTATGTAAAACTCACTTTTTTAGTGCTTGTGTACATATGTTTGTGTATCTGGAGTGTCTACTTACTCGCAAACTGTGAAATCAGACAACCTAGTCATTTTTTGTGGGAGGCCTACATCTGAAAACGTGGCATTTAACAAACTCACTTTAGGATTCCCTGATCTACAGTACATCATAGGGGGACTAGAATTTGCTTTGGCCCTGCATCTGAGACCAGCACAAATCACAAGATCAGTCCACAGCCCCAGAACAAAGAACAGAGGAGTGGATAGTTTATGTTTGTTGGAAACATCCGAACCATGTACTATGTAATATGTATAGTAAGTTTACAGTCATGATCAATAGTAGAGCCATTCCAAATTGGAATGGAAGATATATTACACAAGGATAGATAGATCACTTTGAAATTCACACCTTACAGCAGTTGTGTCTTATTTCTTTTTTTAAATAAAAAAAAAGCTTGTACCATATCAAATTACTGGTATTATTCATATTTTTATATATACATATATACTTAATTAATAATATATACAATATATATGCTTAATTAAATGCAATAACTGCAGCAGATATCAAAAGAGTGAAATACGTATACTATACTTTGCTGCGGATTTAGTTAAAATTTGCATTTTAATCTTCTGTCAGTATTGCTCAAGTAGATTGTATTTTATAAGTCAGTTGCTATGTATTACCACACATATGGAACTCAACAACAAAGC
Source organism: Parotocinclus cesarpintoi (assembly GCA_034780495.1). Taxonomy (NCBI): domain Eukaryota; kingdom Metazoa; phylum Chordata; class Actinopteri; order Siluriformes; family Loricariidae; genus Parotocinclus; species Parotocinclus cesarpintoi. Next base: position 8,451 of record JAUZSV010427303.1, on the reverse strand, counting down.
AAGGTTTATATTTCTTAGGTCACATAGCCAATAACGGAAATAAAGCATTGTAGACATAGACCTTGTATTAAAATTCGAAGAAGAAATAACAACTTTATAAAATACTAATTATAATGTTTGTACTACTTTATTACATGTCATACTTGTGATTTAGGGTTTTGATGGCGTGACTACATTGTTTTCCAGCGTAGGTTACAATGACTGACAGCAAAACTTTTCCTAAAAAGGGGACTAACCACCAACTGTTTATTAAAAAAACAGCAGACCAGAGATATGTTTTGGCAGTTTAGCATTAGCCTATTTTAATAGTTAATACACACATACTGCAAAGTTATTAGTACTTGCTGCAGGATCCACAGTGGCTTTAATGTTATTAGGTTTTTTGTTGAATGAAAGGCAAACTGAGTCTAAGATCTGTTTGTTGCTATACTGATTTTTTCACAAGATAGTGTGTGTAGGTGTTTTTGCAGGAAATTAACTTTTTAATAGTTTTTGTAACTGTTGAATAAGTGCCTTATTTCTCGTATATTTACACTGTAAACGATTGTAGTTCTTAGAAAAATAAGTATGTCATGATTGGTCAAGACGTGATCAACCTTCCTACAGGTGTTGCAAACCAAAAAAATTGCGCTGGAACAAAAGTTGTTCTTGGAAGAGCTCAACTAGTTTCTAGAACTGTTTGGTCCAAAAACTTCTAATGACTTCTCCTAAAGATGTGATGAGTTGGTGGAGCAGTGGCTTAATAGCATTAGCATTTGAATGGTTTTGGTATTTTGAACATGTCATGTTATATAAATTTGTATTAGATCTTAGTATACTATTTTAACTTGTTTCTAGAGGGTGTAATATTATATCTATTATTAATAATATTAATTCAGTAGTGAATGTGATCATAATGACAATGATACCAAATCAAATTGCTCATAATAGGCAAGTTAAATTTTATCTGCATCTAGCTAACATTTTAATGAAGATCCAATTTGAATCACTATTGCTGGGAAAAGGAATTTCAGACGCTTTGGTTAAATTATGAATTTATAAACAATGTAAAGACCGATTTAAATGTATTAGAGCTTTCATTATAGTTGAATGAGAAACGCAGTAACCATGTTACCTTAAAAAGAACAGAATGATTAAACAGACTTTATAAAACTAGATGAGCCATAATAGGGGCAAGCAGAGAAAATCATTGCTGTATGTGACGTAAGTGAAATCTATCTTGAACACTCCACCAGAAAATAATACAAAAATAAAACCCATGAAAAAGGCATAAAGGGCAATTATGCCACTATTTCTGTGCATCACAAAAAAAAAGTGCACAATTGATGTTCTGCTAATCTGAAGACATAGGCCTTTAAGCACCAGTTTAACACTTGTGAGATTATAAATTGTTTAATTTTTTCCCCCAAAGCCCGAGAGAGACTAGCTAGAATTGCCCTCACAGGGGCACCCAATGCAGCTGCCTTCTTAAGACACTGCCACTGTAACTTAGTTATTTTATTAAACTGGTCAGAGTATGTGATTTAGAAACTAATTCAAAAAGCAGAACACAGAATGTAGTCTCAGAAAGACTGGCTTGGCACAAAGCTAGCACCCACTGGGTCACTCCCACAGTGCCATGTGTCCAGCCTTGAGTCAGAGGAAGAGTTGCTGGCCACATATAAGAATGTTGAATGTTCTGTGACATCCTACAGATATATTAGCATTTTTATGCTTATTATTTGGTCGTTTTCGCCTGCTAAATTCTGCCGCATTCATTCAAAACAGACTTTGGGCATACTGATTATCTCCAGCCACAACCAGTCACCAATATAATTGAATTTTTGTTTCTGATCTTTATAGTTTGTTTGCTATTGTCTGACCTTAAGGTCATGGAAAGCAATCAATATTATGTTAACTAAAAGTGCAGTCTCTGCAGGAGATGCTTTCTACTGTCTTTTAAGTCATCCAGCACTTTCCTGCCCTTTTAGTTTTGTCTTCACTAGTCACGGTCTTTTATGGACCTAAGCATGGACTTATTGTATATTCTTTTGAGGGATGAAAATAAATAAAATATATCCTTTTAAAGAGTAAATAACCATATCTTTGTTCAATTCCACTATTTGTACTTGGAAGTAATTGCAGTCTGTACCTTTTAAAATTAAACTCCCATCTTCTGTGAAGTCAAGTGAAGATTACAAGAAGATTGTTAAATCAAACAGAATACTTCAAATTATAGCTCTAGTTGTGCCTATTCAGAATTTGTTCATAAAAATCTTCTCTTTTCCTTGCATCACCTGGTCTAAAAGCAAGTGCGCACAAATATAAAGTTTGTCTTTCTCAAATACCTCAGAAATGAATAAATATAAGAGGTTCTGAATAATAACAGAACTGAATAATAGGAGAGAAGTAATTCCCTGAAGTACCATAAACTGTCAGGTCTAGTTTATACATCTTCTTATTCTTGTTTAATAAAATGTGTGCTTCTACTGAATAGAAGTGTTCTTTTTAAAAAGATTTGGCATTAGCTTTATATCTACTTTTTCTAAATTCTGATAAACAGTTAAAAAGGTCAGAGTTCCACAAAGCATGGCAATTCATTTTAAAGAGTGATGTTACTGTTTAAATCAGGGTGGTGTGTTTGTGGAACTGGTTTTTCTTATCTTTGGATTGGGGGGATTTGGGAAAAACCCAACATATGCTAACCTTTTTTTTTTTTGTCGGCTTTAAATAAATAAATAAGTATTCGTAAATTAATCTTAATGTTTATCTTTAATTAATTTGAAGTATCAGCAATTCAGTAGCTGGTCTACAACCTTGGCTAACGCAGACAAAGGCTATTATGTGATCTAAATGATCTGTTGCATGGAAATAAGATTTATAATCACGATTCATTAAGGGTTTTTCCAACCACAAATAGATAGCAAAATATAACACAATTCATAAAACAGTGAAAAAGATTTGTGGTGTTTAATGTATTTTCTTTCACACAACACAGCCCAGTGGTATAACAAACTCTGGACAAATTCATTTATCCAAAACTTCAGATACTCCCGCTAGCCTAACATTTGTAGGACAATTAAAATCATAATTGGGTGTCTTGTTAAATGTAGACAAAGCACAACAATCATAAAGTGTCATATGATATTTCATATGGTTTTCTGGTTTCATTGGTTTTCTTTCTCAATAAATCCAGACTTCTCAAGAAAGGGAGAATCAGTAACGAAAAAAAAAACAAAAAAACTTGTGTATCAAGCAGAGCAACAGGATTAAACAACACCTATTTAAAGCTTGTCTGGCACAGATTCCTGTATGAAGATTTTGTCACTTCACCATTACTGTAGGCTACTTATCACATGTCTGTTGCCTCCTCCCACAGGTATCTCAGTCAGCATTTCCACCTTCAGCCTGGTTGCCATAGCAATTGAGAGATATAGCGCCATCTGCAACCCACTGAAGTCACGGGCATGGCAAACCCGCTCACATGCCTACAAAGTAATTGCTGCTACCTGGGTATTGTCCGTAAGCATCATGGTCCCATACCCTGTCTTCAGCACACTGGTGCCCTTCAGAAAACCTAACAACACCACTGCTCACATGTGCCGCCTAGATTGGCCCAAAAGCCAGGTGGAACAGACCTGGTGAGTTCAGCTATTGAAAGTCACCTAAGACTGTATATGCTTTATTAAAATGTTACTGATGTTCTGCAATAAAGTGAATTTCTAAGGATATGGGGTTAAGGTCAAGGTCAGTTTTGTGGAAGTCCAGGTCCTTAAAAAAACTTGGATTGGACTGAATTTCAAACCAGTTAATAATTATGCCCAAATATGCAGGGGCAGAGCAATTAACACATTTTCCGATTGTCTCAAGAAACATGAAAAAATGCATGACTCTGTGCAAGATGAAGGATCTGAAGCTTTCAGTTTTGTGCTCCTTGATTTTAGTTCTATACTCTGACTCAGTCCACAGTGGGAGGTTAGACAGAATCAAAGTGCTGAATTGCTTTGTAATTAGTGGGCATGCTGAGGAGAAGAACCTCTCCAGTCATACTGGTGTCTGTAATGATGATAGCCATTAGGCACTTAACATGCACTGTTGCAGGCTGAATAGCACCTGGTTTGGCTAACATCTGACGTGAAATAGCTTAAAAATTTCACATAAAAAGAATAATGAATATTTCAGTATGCATTATATTGTGCTGCTGATGATTGCTTTAACACCACATGTGGAATGCAAAACCCAATATTAGCTCATTAACATACAAAACAAATGTGATACCACTTACTGTAAACATTTAACTCAGAATAGCCAACCAAAAATCTACAGTAGTTCTAAGCCAAACATATCAAGCCAGCTATTTATAAGCAGTATATTAAAGAGAGGATTATGGCGTTGTTTAAAGCCACCTCTTTGGGTTGACGGGTTGAACTAGGGCACTGTGTGTCTACTGTGTGTCTATTTGTGAGTGAGAGAATATGTTGAAAATAAGAAATAATTCAATTGATGCTAAAAAAGACTGAAAAAAACATAAGTCTAGAGTCTAGATGAGTCTAGAGTAAAGTGTAAAACTGAAGGAGTAGACTGTAAGGAAAGAGGCAGTCATCCCAGAATTAAGCCTCGTCTAAAATGATGCACAGTTTGCTGAAGACCAGCAAACGAAGGATATGGATTACTGGAACCTTGTCCTGTGGACTGCTGAGGTAAACTGATTTGGTTCAGAAAGTGTCAAGCATAGTGGTGGGAATGTTGTATTTTGGGTCCGCATGAGTTCTGCCGACATGCACTGTGACATACTGGAGCAGAGCATGATCCTCTCCTTTTGGAATTTGGGCCTTGGGGCAGACGGCCACTGCCTTGCTAAAGAAACTGAGGGTAAACGTTAAGCATGTCTCCAGACCAAACCCCTATTAAGTATCTGTGGGGCATTCTTAAACGGAAGGTGAAGACTGCATGGTCTCTAACATCCACCAGCTCCATGATGCCGTCATGGAGAAATGGACAAGGATTCCATTGGCAACCTGTGAAGCTCTAGTAAACTCCATGCACAAGAGTGGTAAGACACTTTTAGTGCTCATCTCTGTGTTCTTGTGCGTTTTTGCATTTGGGAGGCACAGTGGTAATTTACCAGCCCACTGCTACAGTGAAACAGGCCACACAGGCATGATTGACTGTGTCTGAGTAGGTGGAGGCTAGACAAGGGGATCATCCCCCAGTGCGGCAACAGCAACCACCCAGCAGATAGGTACATTTTCTTTTGCACCCTGTGAAGTCCACAGATCTGAACTAATCCTCCCCTACCCCTCGTGACTCTGACCATTGTAGGTAATTGAAAATGTGGGTGGAGGGATTTATTTATGTACATGCATTTACAGCCGGCTGAAGGAAGTCCAGTATTGGAATAGGACAGGAAGTCCAGTATTGCAATAGAACAAATAAATACAGACCATAACTGGTTACATACTTATACGCGGCAAACATATGCTAAAGAATTGGACATCAGGTAAAACTCTAGATTTTTTCAGCAAAGCAAGGCTTATTTAAAACTAGCCATTAAAACATATGGTTAAGGAATGCACTAAATACTTGTTAATTAAGGCATATGCAGAAATGTTTCATCACCTGTTTTTCACTAGATGTTAGGCAAAGCTCAATACCACACTAGGATTGCAGCACAAAGTAAAATCAGTGTTCAGCAGTCCAGTGCTTTTTTTGCAATGAACATTACCAAAGATTTATTCCCTTTGTTCGGCACTGTTCCAATGTCTCAACACATCATGATGAATCTGCCTATAGTGCAAAAAATTATACAAATATATAAATATATTATATATATATATATACTATATTAAATATATTATACAAATATAGGTGTGATAGGTGTAAATTATGGTTGTGTGTGTGATGTGATATTAAGGATTGTTGTCTTCTACTGTGGATCAGAATTGTGTACTTATTGACTATGAACGATTAACGAATTAATTAAATTTCACAAATCAAGAGAGAAAGAGTGATGGTGTAGGATTGTACCAGTCATATCAAAAGTATTTTGACCAGAATGATCTACCTTTGACCCCGTTTATATTTATTACGTTGCAGCAGATGAATGAATGAATAGTTGAAACAAAAATATATCAAACAAAATGCTTTGAAAACACATTTATTCAGACAAAAGCTTCCAGATCACCCGGTATCATCTCTCAGCTCCTTCATACATCCATTTCCTTACAGCCTTTTTTAAAATCTATTTGAAAGCCATGGACACAACAGGATGACAAGTGTTTTTGAGATCAAATACATGCATAAAGCCACTAGAGAGATGAAAAAGATCAGTGCAAAAGACCTAGGCAGATGCTTTCAGGCAACACCCACAACTTCATTTTAATATTTTAATGAAATATTAACACCAATTCACTTTGTAATTTTGTTTTTTTTTTCATGTTAACCATTCTGCATAAATGTAATGATGTTTTGTTAAGATTGTTTGTGGTGTTTATGCTTAGTAAACTGTAGCACTTGATGATTTTACAAAGCCACACATTTATGTCTGCTTTTCTGTTATTTATTTTAATGAAATCAATGCCTGAAGAAGAAGTTTACACTTATTTACATTGTAAGTATTGCTGAATTGCTGACAATGCATATCATAATGACTCATCTGGTCCAGGAGAGTAATTTTTTAAATCTGCATTGATTTGTAATTTAGTAATCTTTCATCTTGATTAAAGAGCTGTCTCTCTGTTTTCAGGTATGTTCTGCTGTTGTTTATCCTGTTTTTCATCCCAGGAGTGGTAATGACAATTGCCAATGGCCACATCACAAGAGAGCTGTACAAAGATATTGAATTTAAGATGGAGAAGAAGAAAGACCGTTATGGTAAGTATAAGAACGATTGTTTCCCAATAAAAACAATCCCAAAAGTTGTTACCTTTTTGACAGAAATGACTGTAACTTCAATAGTCTGACTATTCAAACTGCAAAAGGAAATGTTATTTAGATTGAAGCAAATGATTAGGTCAGTAATAGTGTAATCTTATTACTATGTTAAGACTATTATGTCTGCTTTAAATTAAACAGGATTAGTACTATTTAAGTAGGGATTCTGACTACTCTGTGGCCACAATGCATAATATTGATTTATAAAGTAATAAAACAATTGTAGCAAAAATTACAAACATTTAGAAAAAACTGCATGCCTCATTTTTAATTTTAATAATTAATTTTTTTAATGTTGTTCTTTTGTTCTTTTTTGGAGGGGGGTCTGAGATTATACATGTGTACTCAAACTTCACTACCTTAATTCTTGCCATAATGTATGCAGCATCTTAAACACCTAAGCTGCTGTCTAAACCACTTTCTCCCCTTTATAAATTGATATTAACAGTTATATATCACAACCCAGAGTGTGCCAGTGCAACAAAGAGGATGCAGATGGCCTTCTACACTTGACCTGCCTCAGCCTCATCCACTTCCCAACCGGTTACTAACCTAAACAATTTTATTCAGTGGTTAATTATGACATAGTCTTCAGCTATTTCTTAGTGTTTAAAGGTATTCATAGAAATACATGGGGTTATTTTAAATATCTTACATTCATGTTCAGTGTGAAACCACCTTGATGATTCATTCTAATTTTAGAAGATAACATTTAAAAGGAAAGTAAAGAATCAATAAGAACTTCTCACCTATCATTTTAATCAGATCAATTAATGAAGTAATTAAGTTGATCTATAAATCAAGTAACTAAGTATTTAATGAGCTCATTAGATGTTCATGTGTATGTGTGTGGTGTATGCATCCTGAAGAAGCTCTCTATTTGTGATATTGTGAATCTTACTGGGAAACATTGAGCAACTTTTTATGCAACAATGTGGACAAAGAAATGTATCAGATGTGATTCATTTGTTTACCACATTTTAAACAATGGGTTGACATTGAGACTGAACAGAACATTCAGCCCATCCTGATCTGATATACTATAGCAATAGTAATTTGGATATTTTAACAAGAGCCCATGTCATTTTCTTCTTTAGTGTTCAGTAAAGTCAGTTTAATGTAACCTACTATACACACTTGCTGGTCAATACTTGCTGGCACTCATTAATTGCACTGAACAATGGCTTGCATGCTCTCTTGTGCATTTACATGCATTTTCATTGATCTACATGTAATTGGTGGCTGCAAGCATCAAGTAAGAGAGGCTCATATCCCCAGAGGAGCAAAACAGAGCTACTGTAAAAATAGTTACTGCCAATAATGCAATACACCTAAGAAATTAGGCAAAGAGCGGTTGAATTCAGATGCAGAGCCTTGAAGGTCCCAGGCAGTGAGAGTCATCCTTATTTTTGTACAAATATTTGATGTATACTTTTTGTATATATGTCATAAAATAATAGGTGTATGCGCACTCTTATATATATATATATATATATATATATATATATATATATATATATATATTTATATAGAGAGAGA